>NW_021026312.1:0-17140 GCF_004153795.1 Camellia sinensis
TTTTTTTTTTTTTTTAAATTTTATAGTGATTATATATATAAAATTATACCAACATGTATTTTCTTAATTACATATGGGGTTCTACACAAATTCAATTTTAATTATAATAACAAATTTTATATGGACTCTATTGAGAAATACTTATTTTTCATATTATTTTTCATCGTGTATTTAGTTTTGTCGTTGTCAGATTTCTTTTATATAGTTGATATTTTAATTTAATTATTATGATATTTGAAAAAACATTATCTTGTTATACAGATAAATAAATAAATAAGATAGAATTTGCTTAATCATTGCATCGCACGGATTAAATTAATTTTCTCTTATATTTTTAATTTTTTTATCTATCTTATTGAAGTCTTAATATTAATTAATATTTAATTTTTGTTTAACATGAAATTATTTATTACAAAGTATTTATATTTAATTTAAATTTTATATACCTATATACAATATGTATGAATAATTCAAAAAGAATATTAAAGAAAAAAAATCAATAATTTACATATTTAATTTATGTATTTTCTTATTAATCCAATCACAGCATATTTATATATTAATCTTTTAAATAAATTTGTGTACTTCTATTTCTACATATTTTTATTTTCAAATAAATATAATAAAATTAAATAATTAGAATCACTTTTAGTTTTATATTACTAATTCTCTTTCTGATTAACTATTTTTAATATCAAAATAAGTGTTTATTTAACTATGTTATAATTTAATATATATATATATATATATCATATAAATCATTATATGATAATTACACCTTTTATAGCACAATAGAATTAAAATTATCAAAATAAATAAATTTAAACTAAATTAAATATATAAGCATTCAAATAACACTTTTATAGAATGATAAGGCTAAGATTATTAAAATAAATAATTTTAATTTAAATTAATATTATTCTTTTGTAACACATATTATAGTATAAAATATCATCACATTAGTTAAAGTAAATTCAATTGTGATTTTATGTTACACATCATATTTCTAGAATTGATTTACATACACGAAATAGCTTTCAATTTGATATTAATTGATTAAAATAACGGAACTCAATATTTTTTTTGGTTAAGTTTTTAGAAGATAAATTGATAAATGTTAAATGATAAATAATGTGGAATATTATTAAAGAATAATGATTCATCGAAAATGATTGTATATTGTGTGAGTGATTTTCCGATCACACTGCCCAACTTAGTATTCAGCTGGAGAACACTGGTAGAATAGATGACACCTGGCTGACCTGCAACAGAAAGAGAAGATTCCGGCGGTGGTTTGTCCACCCGGGGGTACTCCGACGATCAAGTCAGTATATCTCTCAAAGATAATCAATAGTGCAAATCTCACTGTTCAAAATATGAAATTGCGTACCTTAGACCCACGGGGGTGCCTCTCTTTTATAGCTAACCCAATCCTTGTCCCAACAGGAGCCTAGTCTAATGAACTTAGGATTACTATAAATCTTGGACTCTCAGTAGGATTGGGATAAACTCCCTAAGAGTCTTATCCTTTCCCAACTGTAGTCTTCCCCCTTTCTAGGACTCTTGTGCCTTATTCGCTTATCTCGGATTCCGATATCTTCGGAGGTAACCTTGGCCTCGCCGAGATAACCTCGGCGTCATGACCAGGACACGTGGTACCTCGGCTTACACGTCGGCGTCACTTTAGCCACGTGTTGGTACTCAGAAAATATATCCCCACAACTGCCCCCTAGGTTCTATTACCTCGGCATTCTAAGGTGAGGGAACCTTAATATAGAAGGAAGCTTTTCCCTTCCTGCCAGTACATCATTGTTTAAGGCTGACATGTCTCCTTAATCAAGAATTCCAGTGAATTCCTTCACTCGTATGAGCTGGCATGCATCACTATTCAATCGTTTCATTCACGCGTCTTATCCTCATTGGATCGTGCCTGTGACTCGCCTGTAAGCCATCTTGCGCCTGCATACACCGTCTGACGCATTTACTGCTCTAGGCGCATTAACTGCCCTTTTTTTTTTTTGCCGTCGTTTCAAGTTTTAACAAAAACTTTTCCCTCTTCTTTCATTTCTTCACTTTTCATTAGATACTCTTGCTTTTTCTCTTTCTTACTTTTTTCTCTTGAATCCGCCATTGTTCCAGACTTCAAGCTCTGCAACTGCCTTCATTCCTCCCTCTTGGTGAAGCTTTCGCAGTTTTGTTACTTCTGTAACCGTCGCCTGACTTCGGCGATCTTCATACCGGTTTCACTTTTTCTGGTAAGCCACTGTTCCTTTCGTTTTCAATTCTCTGATGCTCTTTACTACTTGTTGCCATTACTGCTTTGTTTAAACATTCGATTTGTGAATCTCATATCTGAGTGTGCTTTATTCCACAATTTTGCCCTTGCCCATGTCCTGAATACACGCATTATTCACCATTTTCTTGCACTTTGTACCCCTTGTACTCGCTATGTTCTTGATAGCCCATCTTTGTTCTTGATTCTGAAACTTGTTCTTGTTTTCTGTTTTTTGTGTCTTTTCCAGATTTGTGCCTTCAATCTTCGTTTCCATAGACTTAGGTTTGGGATTTGTCTGTAGAACCCACAATTTAGGAAAAAACTGAAACCTGCATTTACCTAAGTGTTTGCCGAGGTTCAAATAACCCTTTCAAAACATCTTCTGAAATCCAACCCCTTCGATTAAGCCGATATCATGGGTATGTGGAAACATAGGATAGACACCCCATCCAAACTAACATTCTTTAGACAAGAGTTTGAAATCCCAGCCGACGTCCATCTGAGGTTGGCTGGGGATGATGACTCCATCATGCCTACTGTTGACTCCATGCCTTTCCCTGTGGTAGCCTTCATTTAGTGTGGACTTCGGCTCCCACTCAACACCCTTTTCCCTGAAATACTTCGTTATTACAAATTGAACCCAATGCAACTTTCCATCAATTCCTATCGAACCATCAATGGTATCATAGCCTTAGCCAAACAAGAAAACGCTAGGATCACATTAGCCGACATCCAATATTGCTACACCATGTGTGGCCTTAAAAAAGACACTGGCTATGTTTACTACCTCAAGCTGAGGTCCACTGAATACAAAATCGTTGCCGACCTCCCTGACTCCAATAAGGGAGCTGGGGACGATTATTTCATTACTTCGGGGAACTGGGAGTTCGCCCCAGATGAAGACCTTCATCTCTTCCCTCTCCCTCAATCAGTCTTTGTAGGGGGCAATGGTAAGAGCCCTGCATTCATACCTACTTGTTTTTTAAAGTCTTTCATATTTTATCTATTTCTTAATGTCTGTTTTTCTTGCAGTTGTTCCTAAGCCACCAAAAAATTTTCGCCAATCTTTCATTCCCAGCAAGGATTTGAAGAAACTTTTGGACTTGCCAGTCCATAAACGGAAGGCACCTCTGCTTCTCAATTTTATTCCAACATACAAGTCAGCTCTGCCCGACGTCCCTAGGAGGAAGAAGAAAAGCCTTTCTCCACCCTCTGCTACAACTCCACAAACCGCGTCTACATTTCGAACAGACCAAGGGTCAACCTCTGATCCAGCTGAGCAACTGTCAACCTCGGCTCCATACTTGATTCCAATATCCCAACGCCGCCGTCGATGCCGAACAGTTTCTTCTGCCGAGATGGGTCGCCCAAAACCAGTTGCTAAAGATCTCCTAGCTAACATTCCAACTGATGTTGACGCTCAGCCAACACAAACCCAGCCTCCTTCAAAGCCAAAATGAATCAAAAAGGCTCAGCCAAAGGCAAAGGTGCCTCAGATCGATTCTGAGGATACCTTGCCAATTTCTAAACTGGCTCCGAGTGAGAAAACTGCCTCTGTCCTTGCGAAGAGGTCCGCCGAAACACTTCCATCCGACTTTACCAAATCCAAAAGGCCGAGGTCATCTTCTGCAACGACCTCGGGGTCTAAAAAGCCTGATGACCCCTGGGCCCCCGCAATCACTCTGGAAGATAAGCCTGTCATGGCCAACGATAGCGCTGAGGATATCAGCGTCGGCGTAGCCCTCAGTACTGCTCTGCTTCTCCCCAGTGATCTTGACCGAAACGCCGAGTTGAGCGAGTATGAAAATTACGCTCTGATGCTTCAGCGTTCTGTTCAAGTGAGTGTCCTTACCTGGCAATTTTTCCATTTCCTGTACTTTAGAAGATTTTGTAATAACTTTTGTCTTGTGTTTTTTTCAGGCCATCCAGCATGCCCATTCTTTCTCTGTTCAATCTTTTGAAAATCGAGAGAAGTTGACCGAGATGAAGAGGGAGTTCTGTACTCTTCAAAAAACTAACAAAACCCTTCAATCGAAAATGAAGAAGTTAGAGGACCAAGCTGTAAACGTCCCCGAACGTCCCCGGGAGGGATGAGGTCCCGTTCCGCTCGTATTGGGCTCACTACAGTTCAGACTCTCAATTTGTCACGGTTCTAAATCTGAACCAAAGAGTCCAAATCCGGCAAATCATTTTGAGAAAATAGATTTTTTTGAAAGAAGTGCCAAACATGGACTGCTTTGCCAGATACAGAGTCGCCACCTGAATACAGAGTTCGCGCCACCTAAATATTTTATTTTGGGGAAATTTAGGAAACTTGACTCGTTTGCCTAGGCCCACGTGTCCGTCATCACCAAAGTTGCCTCGCTCGGGAACTTGGTACGATTGGGGAAGGTCACTTCGTGAGCACCCCGCTCGCCCGATCCAATAATTCACCTCTCTATTAACCATGATATCTATTTTTGAAAACATTATGCGTTCTTATTCCGGTTATTAGCCTAGATTTACTATGTGATGCGCACAGCATACAAGTATAGACTGGATCGCCTGAATTGGAACAAAACATTTCATGTTTGTTTGTTTGAAAATGGTTTGATGGTGCTACTCGCAAGTAGGCTAAGACGTAGATTTGCCACCCTCAGGTGGGGCTTAGAAACCATGATTTTGCCACTATCTAGTGGGCTTAAAACTAACATTTAATGAATGTTTCCAATTGCAAATAACCAACTTCACCCACAGGCATTCAGGCAGTTTATATCACATAAGCACATAGCCCTCATGGTAAGCATGCTATCATGGCATTCACTCACACGCATGCAAGATGCTAAAGCGTAAACTCTTACGAGTACTCCAAGCCAAAACAAAAGCAAGCTAGAAATCCATGCATCGATCCTAACTATACAGAAATGTCTAATGCAACACCAAATGCAAAAAAATGCAACCTATAGGCAGGCTCGCGCTATTCTGTAAACATGGGCATATTTGAAATAGCTCACCAGCTTAACATGTACTCTCAAACTTTGAAATTTGAATAACAATTGCAGTTAGTAGATGCCGCCGACGCCGGCATGCCAAAAGACCAAATGAAGCAAAATCAACTATCATGACGAAAAAGAAGACTCTCATTAGTCTCGTACATCACCTAAACATGGTGCCTACTTTTATATGAAGTGTTTTATTGATACAAAACACTAAAATGTGTATCAAGTCCTTTGAGTTGTTATGATAAAGTTTTGATTTCGAGCAGGTTGAGTATGCATAGTTATGTCTTAGATGAGATTGGGAAGGGAATGAGTACGAATCAATAATCATATAACTGTGAAAAAATGTCACATGGTGATTCACTGTTGTAAGTTTGGCCAGGTGAGCCAACTATGATTACAATGATTTGCCTCTCGTTTCGATTAAAGAAGATGTGTGGAGCGTGATAAACGTATCTATAAGACAATTGATGTTCATGCAGACTGTAAACTACATCAAAATTAATATACAGTTCCGATATAATTGCTTATCAAGAACCTCTAAATCTAAATTCTAGATTGCAAATATGAAACTTCTGAGTAGCAATATATAAAATTGCCATATGCAAATTACTATGGACTTGCGCTCAACTTTTAGCTAGTGATTTCCTCACGTGGTGTGTGTGCTCTCGACACTGCGCTACGTATTGAAGGGTGTAGCCATTGTTGACTCAGCATTTTCCCGAAGTGCGCTTCGAGCGTGACTCAAAAGCATTATCTCACCTCAGATGTGACTTTAAGATCTTTGTATACAGGGGAGCTCTTGGAGTGCTTCTTAAGCATTTAGTGACTGATTAGTGTTATTTGTTTTCTCTCGATAATTTTTCTGAATATTTACATGTAATGACACACCTCAAGCCATGAGCTCTACAAATTTATATTTGAAGATGTAGTGGACCAAAAATGTCAATTTTTACTAGTGTTGTTGCTCAAGTGTTTGCGTCGTTCGAAAGATTGGAAATAAGCCGTCTAGTGAGCACTTTTACTTCCCTGTATGTTAAGCAGTGTAATGGCTTTGGTTTTTTGTAAGTACTGCTCGCATTGCGGAATATCCCCTTGTGACTCATAAACCCGAATTATTATTACCACGAGTTTCTAATTCAAACTCGAGGATGCATGGTCAAATGTGAATTGGTCATAGAATAGTGGTAGAAGATGCTTCCAGCTTGTGTATGATCTTTTTGAGGTGTTACAACACAAGTTAACTTCCGTATACCACCTCTAAATTGTATTTCTCTTTAACTCTTTGGAAAAAAAATTATACTATGAAAGTTTGCAATTTGATATATGCATATGAGTAGTATCGGAAGCTAATATATATAAGATTTTGAGGAGCTCCTACGATAACGTCTATTATAAGTTATCCTTATATGATCGATTTTTAATTTCCTGAGATACTTTATCTGATACAGTTTCGTCCTTACATTTTAGATTGGCATAAAAAAAATTAGCCTACTGTATTTGAAGCCTCTGCACACAGACGATAATACTCAGCCACCGTAATCAATCTTTGTGATCCTCTCGAAGACACTCCCAGGTAGTAATGAATTAACGATATCCAGTGTTTTTTCACCAAGTGGCCTCTAGATGCCTCTGGCTAGAGAAAGTATTTACTCGCTTGGGCTCTTGATACAATACGAACAGCACCCCTCTCACGTAGTATTGACTCATACTAACTAGAGACATGATGGATTAGCATATGTGTAATTGACAAAATTCTATGATAATATTTATAACCAAACCTTATAATTGCTTCATATGAAATATGCGATATATGTCTCGCTGAATTATGTAAGTCTAGAGTTAGGAGATAATGTTTAAACTCCCACTGAATTCTTGTGCTGACAAGTGATGAGACATCACGCAAGTTGCATTTTTCAAGTTTTTGGCCTATTTGATTGACTCTAATTTTGTATGGTATTATACTCCTATAATCATTGATAGACGTGCTTTATACAAAATTACGAGCTATAATGACCACACCTTATTTCGGTTAATCAGACAAGCCTACAAATTTCCTAATGTACTTATTTGTATTATGTGCGCGAATTGCTTAATTAACTCGAAGATTCTCTGATATGAAAAATTCGGTCTATTACCCTATTCAATATTTGATGCCGCCCCACATAAAATCATACGTCGATTCTTTGGTTCATCAAAGTTGCTCCGCAAATGTAGCAAGCTGGTAATCTCCAACTGGTTTTTCATTCGGTGTAGAGTAGAGGTACTAGGCGCCTGATCCAGCCCCACTCACATCAGTAGCCACTTTTAGAAAAATGAAAAATTTGCGACAAGTCCATACGTATTCGTGTGACAACCGCTAAACTTGTCCATATTCAATTTATTCTATGGGTTAATTTGCCTTTAATCACGCTATGCACGGTAATCCAAATCAATTATCGTCAAGGATATCCCAGAACACTCCCATTCGGCTAATTTAGTCATTCTATTTCGCAGATCTCGCCCTCTAATCGGGGAGTTTGTGCAGGTGTGGATAAGCTTACTGTTGTAGGATTTTCAGAAATGTCATAAGTCTGTTATCCACAGTTAAACCCATGCAAAATATATTCTTCTCTCTCTCTCACCACTGTGAGAATGACCCTCTGGAATTTGGATCTGAGCAACATAGACAGCTCGCCATTCAAAAAAACATAATAAATGGACTTAACATAGTGGCCACATACCTCCCCAAACCCTTGTATGCGGAATATGGTGAACATATGCTACCCCAGAAACACAATCCAATACCAGGACATAGAGCATTAGCATTTGGCGCGCGCTTAAGCTATCCTCTCTCTTATATCTCATATCACTATATTGATAGAATATTGATAAAGAATATAGCCAATTTATCTCCAAGAATTTACTAAATAAAAGAATATGTGATGATCAAATGCGAGTCGGAGACATATATGAAACACCAAGTGTTCTCCCCTCAATTGAAGCATTGCCCGATATTTCAGGAATTTGTATAAAGCCATATCGAAATATGGTACTCGAAGACAAAAACCGAATCTAAGGACTAAGGAATATAACTGTATAAAATGAATAGTGACGCAATGAATAATGACGAATGTGTCAATGTCCTTGCCAGGCACGTACGTACACAGGAATCAAATTGGGAAGTATATAGATGACATGCTCGGACACTTAGTGATTTTGAAATCTCAGTTACCAACATTATTGCGACAGAGCTGCGACCCAATGGCAAGATCCCTTGCAACGAAGTTTGAAGAGGGCGTCGAAAAAAAGAGTTTTTACAGTTACCATCAAGCCACCAAAATTCACAAATAAACGGCAGAAAACATATATAAAGTTCGAAGACCACGACAAAAGAAAGTTAGGCAGGCTCGCATAAAGCAAAAAGCAAGAAGAGCGTGAATAGAAGTGGTAATACAATTTAGGCTTTTTTATGCCCAATGCCTGTTCTAATCCACCCATCATTTTCTGCAAAACAAAGAAGAGAGAAGAGACCAGCTGGTGCTTTTTCTCTAATTGTCGTGGCATAGCATAGCAGGGCAGCAACCATCAAAGGACTCAACTGAAGGCTATTTTTGCTCTAGTTTAGAGCATTGAGTAGATCCTCTCACACCAACAAAGTGCAGATACGCAGAAGAAATAAGGAGAGATAAATAAGAACGAATCAATCTAACCTACGCCAACTGAAGAGAACAAGAGTTCTACGTCTCGTGATCTATGCGAAGTTAATTTGTGTGCAAAGAAGGTAAGTCAAAGAATAAGGACGCTATATTAAGGGCCAAGTCTCTCACCCTTGTTGTTTCACTAGAGTTTTCTTTACTCTTGTGCTTTTGCTCTTTGTAGGAAGATACTTTTTTCAGAAACAAAATCTCTTATGTGGATTATAGTGAACAATTAGTGTGATGCAACTCTCGTGCTCTTTTGAGTTTAGTATAACTAAATCGTTATATTGAGATAATTTGTAGGACTTGCCTTCTAAATATTCTGCATTAATGTGTAACCTCAATTTATCTGAATTTCCTATAGCGTATTTAGTTAGAGAGTCCCGTGGAATGAAGCCACGCCAAAGGATTTGATAGCAGTGACTCTCAAGTTGTATGAGCATATCGGAACCTGCAGAGATACTAACTCCACTGTACAGGACTCCCTTAGAGAGGTTAGAAGGAACGTGACCAAAAAATTGATAGTGAGAGTCTTTACACTATGGTAAGACACACACTCATCGGTACCAAGAGGAAGATTATTCGTTCTCTCTGAGCACGTCATATGTTATCTCTCGAGAACGACCACCGTTTTCCATAGGTAAATTAGCCTACAATTCCAAACTCGTGGAGATCATATTGTTCAGTTACTACTTAATGATTAGGTTATTATATCGTTCATATATGATGAGAAGAATTGGATTATCCTGAATTTGTTGCTAATTTGGGAATAGTTAAAATTCGGTATTTGTCGAATATGTGAGGTTTGGCCTATCATGACCAAGTGCGGCATTTTTGAGGATTATTGCCAGGCTATTTGTAATGTTAGGAGAAAATTCTCGTGTAAAGCGATGTATTCGTTCCTGTTGGCATATGGGAATTAGTCATGACGGATACAGGAGACGTGAATGAATTAATACGCGTTTAAGATTTGCAAACCGTAGACTTAAAAGGAATTAGAAGTCTGTCCTTTATTTTCAACCCTCTGAGAATATACACTAATATGCTTATTAAGTGGAGTGTACACGAAACTTGTTGTAGCAATCGTAAATACTTTATGCAATAGAGTACGGTTGTACGTACTATGCATGCAGTGGGGTAATCATCAAAGTTGTAATGACTCTCCTCTCTCAACCACTCCTACCAAATAAAGTGCTATCTCCTCAAAGCTTGTTATTTAGATGTAAGGCGGAGATGGTTAGACTTACGCTAGGGCGCCTGCATCAACATACTTTCATACCGCGAGACCCCAATCCCTTCTCTCTCAAAATCTCTCCAATTAACTATGTGTTACTGGCCTTTTCAAGCTATGGAGCGGAACTTCCGAAAAAATCAATTACTATCTGTTTACCCACATTTCTAAATATCGCTATGCTAAGTGATTCTCTAAATGAATATTATGTCGGCCTTCCTACCACTTAGTGGATATATGCGTAGAATGAAAGATCTTACTTATCCGTATGCTCTCAGAAATACGCTTTGTCCTCGACCAAAGAAAAGAGAGAATCTAATATAATCTATATGTAGGTCTCAAATGTGTGGATAAGAACTCCCTTGATGAGATCATTGCAAGCTGAACCCGATATCAGATAAGAACCAGAGCTCATAAAAGCTTATACTCTTATAACTCAATGCTCAACATGAGTACAAATATGAGTCTACTCACCCAATATCCAATCCTCATCTCATCCGAGATCATAGTTGTTAATCGCTTCATTGATGATCGTATACCAATCTAATGATCTTGTGAGCCAAGACTCACATTATTCAAGGGCTTAGAATTTTACTAATAAGAGAGTCTTAAGGAATCAGGATTAGACATTATATCATAGAGATGGTGCTGTTAATAGATAGAATATGAGGTCGCGGTACTAGACCTCATTCTGTCATCCAAGACCCAAGTATTGGTGGTTGAACTCACCGGAGCACCTGTCGTCAACCGAGAACTTGTTTAAAGGTATACTATGCGTGATAAATTAGAGTGTCATAAACTACTCGGATAGGAACCTGTTGTTAGTAAAGATCCACTGGCTCCTATATTCGAATTTTCTTGCATGAAGTAGGTTCTGATATCGAGTTTGTTCATGGTTGCTGTCTGTATTGGAATATATTGACGGCCTCAGAATTACCTCCGGAGAAGCATTACAGCTGATAGAGTTTATTCTATGAGTATTGAATGATTGGTTCTGGAGTGTGATAGCCCTAGAAGCGACATTCTTTAGCACTTTGGCTAGATTCCACGTATATTTTACTAAGAGACCAGATCAGCTGAAAGGGGCTCCCTGAGCCAGGTTCTGCTCTGGAAAAAATCGCGATTTGGTGGTAGGATCGAGTGGCGTAGTGCGCGAATATACCGATCGACTTTCCACGCCCTGTGTGCGCCAAGGCCGTGGGATCTATCCGAATGAGACAGTTTGGAAGCCCCTGGACCAGAGAGTCTCACACTGAAAGTATAGAAATAATATCGTTGTAACCGAGAGCTGATCTCCTTACTCCCGTGTTCGGGAAACCTGATAGATAAGAAAAGTAGTTGCAAATATTCAAAATACCGCGAAATGCTGAAAGGTGAACCCTGTTGGTCTCACAGGTGTGCAAAAAGTAGTTGCTGAGAGATCCAAATCTGGACATCATTTGTCTTCAAGCCCTGTGTGATATATGCTGCAAAGAGTACCCAGAACAAGTCAACTCTGCCACATTAAAAGAAATGTTGATTTAAATAAATTGTGCCTGGAATTTCTGAAAACACATTTTACAATCGGCTGAGAAGAAACATTTCTCTGAAACTGTTGTTGATTTGGTGCGGGAGTAACTTATATAAATTGCAGCTGACTTTGTGATCTCCAACAGCCGTGTCCCATACAGCAAACGTTCTCACACCGCGGCTCTCTTTTTTTTACGTTAGGATTGAATTGGTGTTGAGGACTTGGCTCCCATGCCAAGTTCAATCCATATGGTTAGAGCATCTCGCTCGTGTCACACAATCTTTTTCACGATTCGGTAGATTTGGGGTGTATAGGCTAAGCAGTAAGGTGTCCACGTGTTTTGAATCCTGGTGATACTCTAATTCTGTAAGTCGCAACATGGTTTCTAGTATCGTTCTGGACGCCCAGAGGGTAGGAGGTTTTTTGTAAGTCGTGGTATATATATTTGCGTGTCTGTATTGGTTCAAGGGCTAAATTCAGCGCTTGATGAATCGTGAACTGATAAATCCTCATTAATCTATCTCAAGAGAGAGTCTACAAAGTGTAACGTTGAGATAATACTAGTCTATTCAAAATGTTCATCAAATAAATTTTGATGTAACTACACTCTCTAATAGTGAATTTTGCACGCATAGGTACTAGTTAGTGCTCGACTGGAGAGGCCAAAGTAATCGTGAAAATAGTGTTTATTGGGCACCTACCAAAAACAGACTGTAGTTTGGAAAAGGTCTGTCTCAACTTTCTTGGTGCTAGGAATATTGGCTACACCACGACCAAGTATAAGTGCTGAATAATACAACATGTCTTCAAATAACATACTATCTTCTCTAATGCACTCGTTTGATACGGCTCATAGTGCTAGTGTATATAGAGCCAAAGATGAGAACGTGTTCATTAAACTGATAGAACAAAAATTAGTCATCAATCATGTTTAAGTGAATGTGAACTCGTCATATCATGATATATTGTGTTTTGGAAGCCTGGTCAGAGATGCGAAACATCAACTATCATTTTTTATCAATAGTCGGCGTTATTGATGCACATTTCTATAGCCGATTAAGCATGCCTCGCTCATGATAGATAGACTCCATGAAAGTTAGAGAGGAGGAGGCCCCTCCTGTATATATGTACCTATACATATGTGTTTAGACTCTGAATTTTAGACACATTAAGTGAGCCCAAAATCTCTGCTAGAATATTACACTGAAAAAGTGTTATACTACTAACAGTGTTCGAAAAATTTTGTTTGAAACCATAGATGTTGAATAGGCCATAAGCACTCAACTGTAGTGTGAATAATTAGGCCGAAATCTAAGAGAAGATCTTACTTGTTATTGAGAAATAGGGAACCTTTTAATAAATACCGATTTCTTAGGCACATTTAGAGAGTGGTGTTTGGATACATTCGTGGAATTAAATAGACCAATGCTGAGACACAAATAGATCGAGCTCTCTTGATTACAGATTTAGCATATCTCCCTCTATTGTGTAAACCTAAGATGGTGATGTCGTAGTTCAAACATCTAAAGAGTGAGAAGTCAACTCTGAGAATACGGATTAAGCATGTTTGTTTGCTTGGAAGAGGATATGTCCAATATTTGTGCAATGCATTGCAGAGATTTAAATATGCGTTGTTATTTCAGATTTATGCACCCTTATAAGGGATGTCCAGCCTCTTAGTATAGTGTGATTTATAGATGCACACGCTTCGTTAGGTACCCAATCCACGTGATGTGTTGCATCAGCGTGAGAAGAAACATATGATGTTTCTCATGCGATATTACAGCGAATAAGTCATAGATTAAGAGATATAGCACATCCTCACACAGAAAAATAGATTTTGTCTTGTATGGAGAATCACCGCATACGAAATAAGGGATATACACAATTTGATGTTGTTATAGCTGATATAGAACGACATGTAGTGAGTGCATGTACAGATGTCGTATTGGCATATACTACAAGCGTGAATGTACCATCGTAGAAAGTAGATGTGCATTAGTCATTTGCATGCTCAATTAAATAATTGTTATGTTTCTCACTGTCGATAGTTGTGACTAGATCTTTGGTTAATAACTATTAAAATCTAATTATGTTTGTATAAGTGTAAGTCTACTGCTCACAATAATTGCTCAATAGAAATAATAGTTTGCACAATATGACTCTTGAAAAGTTTATGAATGACAGTAATGGAATCTGAGATTACTGACTATTGGTAATTGGGTGATTACAACCAATGAGAGATGTGATCAGGAGATTTGGGTAGATTCATAAGTTGAAATATGACTTGAAGTACAGTATTTTAATCAAAATGCAATTGGAAGTACCTGAACATGAAAATGGAAGGTCATGTAAAACTCCTGTGTTAATTACTAACTATAATATATAAGTACTAACTACTAAGAAGTTGTACTTAGTGTAGAACAGCAATGACAACATTATGATCTGAAACCGCTACGGGAGTGTAGTTGGATTGTGAGGTAGTTTTTCTGGATAGATTATGTATATATAGTGTACACACGGAAGTTTAAGTTGATTCCTCTTAGTGAAATTAGCGCAAATTCATTGGTACAGCTACCCGCACTGTATTACTCTAACAAGATGAGTAAAACAAATCACAAATAGTTGTGATTAGATAAAATAGACACTAATCTTGTAGGAAGCCAGAGTCATGATATTGAAATAAAACCGCTAATCTTTTCTAAATGTGAACACTCGAAAGTTTATTACCGAATTGTATGTGGACATATAGGTGTGTTATCCAAACTCGTTATTATAAGGAGAAGATGGTATTTCATGGGTTTTTCAATCATTATTAGATGATTGGACTTATACTGAGTGTGTGTTATACTTTTTTCGTTGTTAGATTTTGCTGGTTTAAGCTGAGTTCGGGATGGCCACCCAATATGTCTCAGCAGGGCGCTTTATGAATTGGATTCTGATTTTAGAATCAAGTGAAATCGCTCTGAAGCCATAATAGCGTTTGATTTGATCAAGTTTATGACAATGTGAGCCGAGTATGTATAATAGTCTGAATAATCTAATGCTGAAATCTGTGTTGTTACCTCTGCAAAGTGTTTCTGAATTATTAGTGGCACCACCATATAGCTCGTTTGAGCTCTTTTGATTTGTACTAATTCAGCACTATTAGACTCTGCGACATTAGAGCAATGGCATAAGGCAGCATAAGTGAATCTATGATATTAGGTCAGTCAGATAGTCTTTGATAAGAATATCATATGGAACAGGCTGTGTGATGTCTGTGAGTTTATACTAATGTGAACACGAAGTGTTGAATAAAGAATTCACACCTTAGTGATGCTGTGCTCAGTATGATTTCTTGTAGGTACTACTGGTAATTGGATACATGCATGATAACGTTGAGTACTAAGGAGATGGCACAATGTGAACAGGTGTTTGATCGTACCATTTTATCTCAATGGCTCGAGATTGGACCTACCGAATATAAAGCTTGCTGGATGTTTGTTGCATATTGTGAGACTTTATGAAAATATCGCAAGCTGTGGATTGCCGATTTAGACAAGTCTCAAGATTTTGCGGTGGTGTTAGTGCTTAGATCTCTTGTGATTAGATATAGCGAGATAGAATGGAGTATCCACGTGGCGTCTGAGATATCAATCTGGAACATGATTAATTCCTCTCTGAGACAGAATCGAGTAAATGAGGTCGCTAGTAGTGTTTTTGGTTGGTAACATGAAATGAATGGTACAGATCGCGCGTTGTGTGCTGTGAGGATTGCCAACTGAGCGAGTCGAACTGTGTGATTAATACACAAATGAGGATGTGAGTGATAGATACACAAAATGAGGGGATTGGATACACTAAATAAATGAGTGGTTATGTGCATGCATAGATACACAAAATGAGAACACCGTTTGTGATTAGATTAGCAAAAGTGCTAAATGTGATTTGATACACTATTTGATGAGAGTGTGAGTGTGAATTGAATTACACCCAAAATGGGTGAAGTGTGATTGATACATAAATGAATGGATCTTACAACGGAACTTTCTTTTTGATTGATCTGTTACATTTATCATTATATTTGTGCCATGATTTATTGATGTATAAGTATAACTTTATATTGGTTACAATGCCCAATAGCTGCAGTTCATTTCATGGTTTTCACACGTAACGCATTTCAACAATCAATATACAAAGCTTCGCTTAGTCGCTTGCGATCTCGTTCGTCCTTCCTTAGAGGTCACAAAATAAGAAAACAGTACTTGGAGATATAAAGAGAGTCCAGTTGAAATGTAAACCACAGCCTCCTTAACGTAACGCTCTAGAAAGGGAGAGAATAATTACGCCACTCCTTGTTGACTCTATCTCAGTAAAGACAAACCCTTTATGAACGCTATTTAATGCTAATATGAGCGCAGACCCGATTGTGAAAGGCTTCTGGGAGCATCTCGTACCAACTAGTGGGTGGTTTCTTTGCAAAGGTGTTAATGGGGATGGAGAGCTAAGTTTCTACTCTTGTTCTTTCAAATCGCGCCATGTTATTGTTGCCATATTCCGAATATCTGCTATAAGCCATATCACTTCCTTCTTATCATTAAGGAGTTTTTGCTCCATATAACATGCGTGTGCTCCACTGTTGTCCGTAGAGTGTTGATAGTATAATAAGCAATGTACCTTTTCGGTTGCTTATACGCGCTATCCATTTTCGTGGTGAGTCCCTCCCGCTCTGGTAATACCCAAGAGCTACTTTGCAAGTTTTTCAAGCACGAGCTCATGCATCATCCAAAGGACTCTTTTTTGAAGTTTTTTCCCTTTTCTTAAAAAATTGTCCCACAGTCTTCTTATCTAAATAAAATTAGAGCGACTTTTTGACTTCTTGATCCTTGTCTGGGCTTCTTGGACCTTTGCTTGATATCTACTTACAACCTTCCTTATTTTCTGATTTCCAATGAAGCAACATCTTCAACATGAGCCTGCTTTCATAGTTCAAAGTAGGGTTGTATCCATGACCTCGTTTTCTTTTGAGGACAAAACGAGTTCTTGTGATTCCTATTCTGGAGCACTGACCGAAAAATCTCCAGCTTTCCTTGTCAGTTTCAGAGTCAGAAACTGATTGCGGATTCACTTGCCATGAAGAATTCTTCCCTCTTGAAGTGATGTAATCTTGATGTTCTGAATAACAACCATGCCTGGATTGGCGTTCATATCTTACCACCGCTTCTATCTTCCCGGCCTCTCTTTTGTGCGTCCCCAGCTCTTTGTGAGTCTCGAGCTTCTCACGTAATACTTCCAAAGTCACTCATGTGAGCCTGATGTCTTTGGCGTGCATCATCTCTCGAGTGCTTCTGAGTGTTCAACATTTTGTCTCATAATTACTATACCATGCGTGTATCTTTTAGTGTCTCTCTGTCAACATCAAACCAAACATCTGATATTGTCGCATATTGTAATCGCTCACACTGGTGGATAGGTGGCGATCGT
>NW_021026312.1:17165-56969 GCF_004153795.1 Camellia sinensis
ATATTTAAGTGGGCATATTTTAAGGGGCTTACTTTTCTTTTTCTTTTTCTTTTTTTTTTTTTAAAAAAAAAAGAGTCACGTTTACCATATATTTTCTTAATGACTATAGAATCTATACAAACCGCAAATCTAATTTTAAATATAACTAATTTACTTATTATATGGACTCTTTTTTGACAACAATATTTTCTTTTTCCATATATTTTTTATCATAAATTTAGATAAATTTAACAATCCAATACCAATTTTGTTAAATTTCACGTTTTTCTTCTTATTCTTTCAAGGGTATAGGAATTTTTTTTTAATGTTAAATTGCCTCCTTTTTTTTTCTTCTTATTTTTCCGTGCATTATTTCTATATCCCCATCCAATTCTATATTATATGATTTGTTGTTTAAATTTTAATAGTGATTATATTAATATAAATTATACCAACATGTATTTTCTATTACATATGGGGTCTACACAAATTCAATTTCAATTATAATAACAAATTTTTATAATGCGACTCTATTTGAGAAATACTTATTTCATATATTTTTCAATCGTGTATTTAGTTTTGTGTTGTCAGATTTCTTTTAAATAGTTTGATTATTTTAATTTAATTATTTCGTGCATGAGTATTTGAAAAAAACATTATCTTGTATACAGATAAATAAATAAAATAAGACTAGAAATGTGCTTAATCATGTGCATCGCACGGAATTAAATTAAATTTTCTCTTATATTTTTAATTTTTTTTTATCTATCTTATTGAAGTCTTAATATTAATAATATTTAATTTTTTTGTTTAACAATGAAATTATTTATTACAAAGTATTTATATTTAATTTAAATTTTATAATACCTATACAAATGTATGAATAATTCAAAAAAAGAATATTAAAAGAAAAAAAATCATATATTGACATATTAATTTATGTTATTATTTCTTAAATTAATCCAATCACAGCATATTTAATATTTAAAATCTTTTAAAAATTTTGTGTACTTCTAAAATTTCTACATATTATTATTTTTCAAATAAATATAATAAAATTAAATAATTAGAATCACTTTTAGTTTTAATATTTACTATCTCTTTCTGATTAACTATTAATTTTTAATATAAAATAAGTGTTTATTAACTATGTTATAATTTAATATAATATATATAATATATATCATAATAAATCATTTATGATAATTACACTTTTTTATAAGCACAATAGAATTAAAATTATCAAAAATAAATAATAATTTAACTAAAATTTATAATATATAAGCATTCAAATAACACTTTTTATAGAAATGATAAGGCTAAGAAATTATTAAAAAATAAATAATTTAATTTAAATTAATATTATTCTTTTGTAACACCATATTTATAGTATAAAATATCATCACATTAGTTAAAGTAAATTTCCAATGTGATTTATGTTACACATCATATTTCTAGATTGATTTACATACACGAAATAGCTTTCAATTTTGATATTAATTGATTAAATAACGGAAAACTCAAATAATTTTTTTTGGTTAAGTTTTTAAGAAGATAAATTGATAAATGTTAAATTGAATAATAATGTGGAATATTATTAAAGAATAATGATTCATTCGAAAAATGATTGTAAATATTGTGTGAGTGAATTTTCCGATCAAACACTGCAAACTTAGGTATTCAGCTGGAGACACTGGTAGAATAAGATGACACCTGGCTGACCTGCAACAGAAAGAAAGATTCCGGCGGTGGTTTGTCCACCCGGGGGTACTCCGACGATCAAGTCAGTATATCTCTCAAAGATAATCAATAGTGCAAATCTCACTGTTCATAATATGAATTGCTGTACCTTAGACCACGGGGGTGCGCTCTCTTTTATAGCTAACCCAATCCTTGTCCCAACAGGAGCCTAGTCTAATGAACTTAGGATTACTAATATCTTGGACTCTCAGTAGGATTTGGGATAAAACTCCCCTAGAGTCCTTATCCTTTCCCAACTGTAAGTCTTCCCCTTTCTAGACTCTTGTGCTTATTCGCTTATCTCGGATTCCCGATATCCTTCGAAGGGTAACCTGGCCTCGCCGAGATAACCTCGCGTTCATGACCAGGACACGTGGTACCCTCGGCTTACACGTCAGGCGTCACTATAGCCAGTGTTGGTACTCAGAAAAATATAATCCCACAACTGCCCCCTAGGTTTCTATTACCTTCGGCATTCTAAGGTGATGGAACCTTTATCAATTCTTCCTGCCAGTACATCATTGTTTAAGGCTGGACATGTCTCCTTAAAATCAAGAATTCCAAGTGAAATTCCTTCACTCGTAATGAGCTGGCATGCATCACTTATTTCTATCGTTTCATTCACGCGTCTTATCCTCATTGGATCGTGCTAAAAAGTGACTCGCCTGTAAGCCATCCTTGCGCCTGCATACAACCCGTCGACGCATTTACTGCTCTAGGCGCATTAACTGCCCTTTTTTTTTTTTGCCGTCGTTTCAAGTTTTAACAAAAACTTTTCCCTCTTCTTTCATTTCTTCACTTTTCATTTAGATACCTTGCTTTTTCTCTTTCTTTTACTTTTTTCTCTTGAATCCGCCATGTCCAGACTTAAGCTTTCTGCAACTGCCTTCATTTCCTCCCTCTTGTGAGCTTTCGCAGTTTGTTACTTTCTGTAACCGTACGCCTGCTTCGGCGATCTTCATACCGGTTTCAAACTTTTTCTGGTAAGCCACTGTTACCTTTTCGTTTTTCAATTCTCTGATTGCTCTTAAATTACTTACTTTTGTTGCAATACTGCTTTGTTTAAAACATTCGATTTGTGAATCTCATATCTGAGTGTGCTTTATTCCACAATTTTGCCTGCCCATGTCCTGAATACCAGCATTAATTCACCATTTTCTGGGCACTTTTGTACCCCTTGTACTCGCTATTTTCTTGAATAGCCCATCTTTGTTCTGATTCTGAAACTTGTTCTTGTTTTTCTGTTTTTTGTGTCTTTTCAGATTTGGTGCCTCAATCTTCGTTTCCATAGACCTTAGGTTTGGGATTTGTCTGTAAAGAACCCACAATTTAGGAAAAAACCTGAAACCTGCAATTTACCTAAGTGTGTTTGCGGGTTCAAATAACCCTTTCAATAACATCTTCTGAAATCCAACACCTCGATTTAAGCCGATATCAATGGGTATGTGGAAACATAGGATAGACACCCCATCCAAACTAACATTCTTTAGAACAATGAGTTTGAAAAATCCCAGCCGACGTCCATCTGAGGTTGGTGGGGATGAATGACTCATCATGCCTACTGTGACTCCATGCCCTTTTCCCCTGTGGTAGCCTTCATTTAGGTGGACTCCGGCTCGCCACTCAACACCCTTTCCCTGGAAATACTTCGTTATTACAAATTGACCCAATGCAACTTTCCCCATCAAATTTCTATCGAACCATCAATGGTATCAATAGCCTTAGCCAAACAAGAAAACGCTTATGGATCACATTAGCCGACATCCAATATTGCTAACACCATGTTGTGGCCTTAAAAAAAAGACACTGGCTATGTTTTACTACACTCAAGCTGAGGTCCACTGAATACAAATCGTTGCGACCTCCTGACTCCAATAAGGGAGCTGGGGACGATTATTTCATTACTTCGGGAACTGGGTTCGCTCCCAGATGGAGACCTTCAATCTCTTCCCCTCTCCCTCAATCAAAGTCTTTGTAGGGGGCAATTGGTAAGAGCCCTGCATTCCATACCTACTTGGTTTTTAGTCTTTCTTTTTATCTATTTCTTTAATGTCTGTTTTTCTTGCAGTTGTTTCCTAAGCCACCAAAAAATTTTCGCCATCTTTCATTCCCAAGCAAGGATTTGAAGAAACTTTTTGACTTAGCCAGTCCATAACGGAAGGCACCTCTGCTTCTCAAAATTTTATTCCAACATACAAGTCCAGCTCTGGCCCGACGTCCCTAGAGGAAGAAGAAAAAGCCTTTCTCCACCCTCTGCTAGCAAAACTCCACAAACCGCGTCTACATTTCGAAGCAGACCAAGGTCAACCTCTGATCCAGCTGAGCAAGCTGTCAACCTCGGCTCCAAAACTTGATTCCAAATATCCAAGCCGCCGTCGAGCGAACAGTTTCTTCTGGCCGTAGATGGGTCGCCCAAAACCAAGTTGCTAAAGATCGTCCTAGCTAACAATTCCAACTGATGTTGACGCTCAGCCAACACAACCCAGCCTCCTTCAAAGCCAAATGAATCAAAAAAGGCTCACCAAAGGCAAAGGTGCCTCAGATCGATTCTGAGGATACCTTGCCAATTTCCTAAACTGGCTCGAGTGAGAAAAACTGCCATCGTCCCCTTGCGAAGAGGTCGCCGAAAACACTTCCATCCGACTTTAACCAAAAAAAATCCAAAGGCCGAGGTCATCTCTGCAACGACCTCGGGGTCTAAAGCCTGATGACCCCTGGGCCCCGCATCCACTCTGGAAGATAAGCCTGTATGGCCAAACGATAGCGCTGAGGATATAAGCGTCGGCGTAGCCCTCAGTACTGCTCTGCTTCTCCCAGTGAATCTTGACCGAAACGCCGAGTTGAGGCGAGTATGAAAATTACGCTCTGATGCTTCAGCGTTCTGTTTCAAGTGAGTGTCCATTACCTGGCAATTTTTCCATTTCCTGTACTTTAGAAAGATTTTGTAAATAACTTTTGTCTTGTGGTTTTTTTCAGGCCATCCAGCATGCCCATTCTTTCTCTGTTCAATCCTTTTGAAAAAATCGAGAGAAGGTTGACCGAGTGAAGAGGGAGTTCTGTCTCTTCAAAAAAAACTATACAAAAACCCTTCAAATCGAAAAATGAAGAAGTTGAGGACCAAGCATGTAAACGTCCCCGAACGTCCCCGGGAGGGATGAGGTCCCGTTCCGCTCGTATTGGGATCACTACAGTTCAACTCTCAATTTGTCAACTGGTTCTAAATCTGAACCAAGAGTCCAAAAATCCGGCAAATCGTTTGAGAAAAAAACAGATTTTGAAAGAAAAAGTGCCAAACATGGAACTGCTTTGCCAGATACAGAGTCGCCACCTAAATATTTTATTTTTGGGGAAATTTTAGGAAACCTTGACTCGTTTCCTAAGGGCCACGTGTCCGTCATCACCAAAGTTGCCTCGGCTCGGGAACTTGGGTAACGATTGGGAAGGTCACTTCGGAGCACCCCGCTCGCCCGATCAAAATATCGACCTCTATTAACATCGATATCTATTTTTGAAAAACATTATAGCGTTCTTAATTCGGTTATAGCCTAGATTTAACTATGTGATGCGCACAGCATACAGTAAGAACTGGAATCGCCTGAAATTGGAACAAAACATTTCCATGTTTGTTTGTTTGAAATGGTTTGATGGGTGCCCTACTCGCAAAGTAGGGCTAAGACGTAGATTTGCCAACCCTCCAGGTGGGCCTTAGAAAACATGATTTTGCCACTATCTAGTGGGCCTTAAAACTAACATTTAATGAATTTTCCAATTCAAATAACCCCAAACCTTCAACCCACAGGCATTCCCAGGCAGTTTATATCACATAAGCACATAGCCCCATGGTAAGCATGCCTATCTGGCATTCACTCCACGCATGCAAGGATGCACGTAAACTTACGCGAGTACTCCAAGCCAAAAACAAAAGCTAGGTTAGAAATCCATGCCATGATCCTAACTATTACAGAAATGTCTTAATGCAACACAAATGCAAAATGCAACTATCAGCTCGGCTATTCTAAAACATGCATAAAATCTACAGCAACAATGTATTCAACTTGAAATTGTAAAATAACAATGCAGTTAGTATGATGCGCCGAGCCCGGGTGCATGCAAACAGATGAATGAATGCAAACATACTATATAACTGTATGCTAATATAAAATATGCCCTAATCTAACCATCCATAAGTCTGTAAATAAAAGGGAGAAAGAACGTAGGTTGGAAGACATATCACACATGCACACTTATTACAATATTGCCTCACGCGGAAGGGTCCGAATAAATAATATACAGTCCCGAATGAAATATTACGTCCAAAATATGTACAACCCTATTAATTAACAATTTACAATTAGGAAAAACAAAAATGGCAATGCAAGCCAGGGACTGACTCAATCTCTGCTCCGAATGAGGATAATGCAATGCTTGAAGTTGGCCTTGTGCGGAAATCCACTGCGATGGCCCCAGATTAGCCCTCTGTTTGTAATTATTCAGGATGCGTGCAAGCTTTGGTAAGGATGTTGATTTCTGATTTGCTGCAACAGAGAGTCAAACAAAAAGGCATGGCAAAGTAATTCTTCACATATGTTGCATGAACTACTCTTCAAGGGAGTGTAGTCCTCGATCCTCGTGCCACCATCACGCATCTCCAGATGCATGATGGCCGAGGAGTCATTTGCAACGACTCAATATGAAATGAATGCAACATATGGACACACAAGGCCTAAAGAACCCCTTTTCCCCCCCCAATCCCCATCATGGATAATCCGGAGTGTCGGTGACTGGGAATTGAGACACGTTCCGTCACTCGGAGTATGAAACGTACCTCGTTTCCCGTGCTTGGGCTAATTCCTATCCCAAGCACAATGCAATATGCATGACATGCATGAATGCAACTAATATACAACCTAGCATGCACAATGCTATGAAATGGTATACACGATGCACGAGGTAACACGGCATACACAATACGCTAACATACAACCTAGCATATGCAATGCTATGAATCGAAATGGCATACACAATGCGCAATGGACTTACACCAACATGAGTGGACCTCAGCCACACTCACATCAGTAGCCATTAGATGAAAATGAGACAGTCAAGATGCGTGCACGCATGCACGCAAACTGAGGACCGAACCCAAGGCATAGCATGCAACACTAACAAGGCATGGCAAGGCATGAAACATGCTATGAAAACATGCAAATTTCAGTGCTGAAATATGATGCAAAACAGCCCTGAAACATGGAAACATGGCACCCGATGCATGGAATGAACCCGAAACACAAAACTAGGCATATGCATTGGCCTATAGCTTTACAAAACATGCATTATTTGATCATGAAGTATGAAGAAAGAAGCAAGACAGTCCCAAAACATGCATATTTCCAATTTATAACAAGTCTCAAATATGAACACAAATAGGGCTAATCTATCATGCAAAAATGGCCCCAAAATAGAGATTAAACACAAAGGGACAGCAGCTGGACCCAAATGGCAAAGATCCCTTCAACGAAGTTGAAGAGGGGCTCAAAAAAAGGTATTTTACAGTTTACATCAAGCCACAAAAATAATCACAAATAAGGCCAAACTATCATGCAAGAAAAGGCCTAAAAGAGGGGTAAAGAGACAAGTAGCAGCTGCTGTTCTCAAACAGAGGAGAGCCCTTCAACAATGTTGAAGAGGGGCACAAAATAAGACTATTTACAGTTTGGCTTGGAGCCCAAAAATGATCAAAAACAAGGCTAATATATCATGCAAGATTAGGCCCTAAGAGAGAGATAAAGAAGCAAGTGGTAGTAGGAGACCTCAAACAGCAGGAGGTCCTTAATAAAACATGAAAATAGGCTCAAAATATGACTATTTACAGTTAGAGTCGGAGCCCAAAAGTGTAAGCAAGTATGGCTTAGATATGGAACAAAACAAGGCAAGAAAGAGGGAAAATGGGACTCACCTTTGTAGAACCAAGCTTCAACGACTTTTGGACCAAGTTTAGAAGCTCTTCACCTCTGGAAATCAGCTTCAAAGGTCTGGAATGGAGTATGGAGGCTTTGTGCTATGAGGTAGTGTAGAAATGGTGTAGGAAACTTGGGGTTTTGGAGCTTGGAATAGAGAGATAGAGAGAGATATATAATGCAAGAGCCTTAAAGAAAATTTTTTCACCTCTGAAAACACAGCTGGGGGTGCTGGTTATATAGGCAAAGGAGTGGAGGAAAAGGGGGGAAAATGAAATTCAAATTTTCCCCCAAAAATAGACCTAAAAGAGATAAAGAGGCAAGTGGTAGCTTCCAGCCTCAAACTAAAGAGAGCCCTTCAACAAAGTTGAAGAGGGGCTCAAAACAAGACATTTTACAATTTATGACCAAGTCCAAAACAGCTCACAAATAAGCCTAAAATACCATGCAAAAATAGGCCTAAAAGAGAGTTAAAGAGGCAAGTGATAGTAGGAGACCTCAAACAGCAAAAGGTCCTTAATCAAACATGAAAAGGAGCTCAAAATATGACTATTTACAGTTTGGGTCGGAGCCCAAAAAGCAAGGCTTAGATATAGAGCAAGATAGGAACAAAAAAGAGGGAAAAGAAGCTTACCCTTGAAGACCAATGGACCAGCAGCTCTTGGTCTGAGAAATGGTGCTCCTAAGCTCTGAAAAACAGCTCCAAGTCATTGGAATGGATGGTGGTGGGGTGTATACCAAAAACCGGAGCAAACGGAGGTGGTTAAGCGGTCCCAAACCGAGGCATACGGTCGACGGTTCCGAAAACCGGGAACCGGGCTCCGAAACGGGAAAAATGGCCTATGATCACGAAACGTAGCCTACGGCCACTGAGAGATGATCTACGAGACCTCTCCCTCCCTTCGGGAAGAGAAAACAGAGAAAACGGAGCCTGGCAAAGCCTAAAATTTTATTTCTTTAGCGGTTAGCCGTCTCAAAAGAAAACCAGTGGCATCACTCAACCAACAACATAAACCTGGTCACTGTGGACATCACCTCTAAGTTAAGGTACATAATTACATTTGTGGGTACTTGTACCATGCTGGGAACATGGTAAGCCTTATGTGTACCACATCATCATCACCATACCCCCACATTGCAGACCTCTAAGGCACCATGATGTCCTGAGTTGTCACAGATCCAGATCCTCTCCAAGACTTTATTCCTCCAGCCATCCTCCAGTGCTTATCCAAAATCCACAATTCAACAGGTAGTCATTATCATATTTTTGTGACCTTTAGATCAATTGTTGGATAATGGCTGTAGGAAGAAAGTGCTAAAAGAGATCCTCTTCGGGTTGTATGCCTAGCCTAAGAGGGGACATACACACCACCAAGTATGGATACTCAACTCCCCAGTGCGGTTGCCAACCTAGTAGGCATGAGCTCTAAAGTGAATGAGCCAAAGTATGAAGAGCCCAACGCCGCTCGCACAGTAGAGCGAAGCTCGCTTGCTGCCAGCCTGGCATAGCCCACTCAGCAGCACCATGGCTCACCTATAGCCCTCGCTCGCCATGGGCCTTCTTGCCTCTTTCTCATAGGGAAAGCTCCAGGGTGACTATTGTTATGGTATATATGATTAATACCAAACTCCAGGATGTGAGCAAACAATCACGCACACAACAAATCTAGAACGGAGAAATAAAAGAAATAAAAAACAAACAAACTCACAAAACAACAGGAGATTCACGTGGTTCACCCAAATCATGGGCTACATCCACGGAGACACTGCGGATTTACGATTTTGCCGATGAAAGGAGTTACAAGAATGAACACGAAGTGTGATAGATGCACTTAGTGAACGAAGTATGATTGATATACTGAAAATGAACACAAAGTGTGATAGATGCACAATGTGAGCAGAGTATGATTGATATACTAAATGTGAACACGAAGTGTGATAGATGCACTTAGTGTACATGGTATGATTGATATACTGAAAATGAACACAAAGTGTGATAGATGCACAATGTGAACAGAGTATGATAGATATACTGAAAATGAACACAAAATGTGATAGATGCACAATGTGAGCAGAGTATGATTGATATACTAAATGTGAACACGAAGTGTGATAGATGCACTTAGTGAACAGAGTATGATTGATATACTGAAAATGAACACAAAGTGTGATAGATGCACAATGTGAACAGAGTGTGATTGATATACTAAATGTGAACACGAAGTGTGATAGATACACTTAGTGAACGAGCGTGATGGATACACTAAAAGTGGGTGTGTGTGATAGATACAGAAAATGAGAATATGTGTGATAGATACAGAAAATGAGAATGTATGTGATAGATACAGAAAATGAGAATCGGTGTGATAGATACACAAAATGAGGATGTGAGTGATAGATACACAAAATGAGGTGTGATTGATACACTAAATAAATGAAGTGTATATGTGCATGATAGATACACAAAATGAGAACGTGTGGGATAGATACACAAAAGTGAATAAAGTGTGATTGATACACTAAGTGAATGAAGTGAAGTGTGATTGATACACAAAATGAGTGAAGTGTGATTGATACACTAAATGAATGATCTTAAACGGAACTTCTTTGAATGAACCGTACATACAATATTGTGCATGAATGAGAAAGAAACTTGATAGGTACAATGCAATACAATGCATGATGTTTAAGGAACGCAATAAACAAGCGTAGCGGCGCTTTAGAAAGCACCTCATGAGGTGAGTGGTGATAAACCGCTCTACTCTGACGGGGATCTCCCCTCGTGCTCTTCGAACACTTACCTTCAACTTACAGTACAAAGGCTCTGAAATACTGACAAGGGTTCTTCATGTAGAACACTTTGGACGTTGCCTTTCTTCCTGATCATATTCACAACTTTCTCTATTCTCCAACAGGGTGACAGACTAGGTTGGTTCGGTATCCAGAATTGAGGTGCATACACGCTATCTCAACCTATGGGGCTTCCGTACAGATTTCAAGCTGAGGACATGCCTCTGGGTATTTAAACCAGACTTTAGTCTCGGAAATCCCAAACCTTTGCATTCTAGGCAACAGCTATTCGAACTCTAGTTTCCACCGTCGTAGTTGGTCTCCTAGGAACTCATTGTAAACACAGCCAAGATGCCTCTGGCAGGGAATGGTACTCAGGGAGAGCACTTTTGATCGCCATTCTGGCTTGAAGCAGACTTGATCTTGAGCTTGAGGTAGAGGCACACTCGTACTTCAGAGCAATGGCAAAACCTGAAGAGGTACACACGGAATGTAGTCTCGGAACTTACTGAAGTTGAAACAAACTCAGATGCTCGACATTTCCTCTTTTCTTTTGCTTTGCAGTCTGGAACCTATATAGCTTCAAATAGGTCCTGGTTTTACTGTTCTGACATGACCTGGGTTAAACCCTACGATTTTATGAAAGAACGAATCTTGTTTTGCACAGATGTAGAGAACAACATAGCACTCGGAGCGCAAAACGATTTTATTTTGAAATTGATAAATGAGTTCTCGACCGGGTATTGAGCCTACAACTGAACACAACGCACTACGACTCAACAACGGAAAACAAAAGGTAAACAACCTAAACACAAATACAGACACTCAAAAAAAACGACTCAAGACAAGAATCGAGGTAAAACAAAAAGACACGACACTCAGACGCGCACAGGGAGCCTGTTTCTCTGGGTATTGTTTCCCACCCTTTCTCATTTGTGATTCTCACATCACTCGACCTTCAAGCTCGATTTTTCTCACAAAACCCTTTTCTCACTTTTCTCTCATCGTACATCTCTCTATTCTTTATTCTCTCATTTTTATCTCTCCCTAGGGTGGTTGATGGATAAACAAAAAGTTGTGGGCTCTTGCCCCTAGCACTCAGCTAGATTCTTCTTTTCCTGTGCGCAGCTAGTGAGTTCATCCCACAGTGGGGTTGTGCTGCAACTAAGCGTGTAGCGAATCTGCAGCTGACATCGGCTGTCGATGCTCTGCCGGGGAGTTTGGACATGGTTAGATCTGTCCAGATGAGGGAGTGGGATATCTTGATCCATTCCAGTTCGTGCTTCACACTTGACTTGATACCTCTTTGCTTGGAGGATGTGAGAGCTTTCTCCCCTGTTGCGGTCAGCTTCAGTGGTGCCTTTTTCCGGCAGGTAGAGTGTCCTTCTTGGCAAGTATGGTGCCCTTTTCTGGCAAAGGCATTGGCAACGGGGAAAAGACAGGAAGCCTGACTCAACTGTGCCCCTAGTTCATCATTTTGACAAATTTTTTTGTTTTGGTTTTCGACTAAAACAGTTTTGACCAACATGAGAGTTAGACTAACGCGCTTGTTCAATTTTTTGATTTAAAATCATGCAAGTTAGGCTATGAGCACTGAGAGTTTTCCTTTTTTGGGTCCAAGAAATGGTCCAGTTTTGAAAAATGGAGTACTTTTCGAGAAGATTAGTCAACCTTAGTAAAAATTCTCAAAAACTATTTTTGCAAACGACCACTGCTCAACGAGCACGGAACCTACTCTTGAGATGCACAACCTTGGACCCATAGCAATGGAAAATTGCCCCATGTCTGAAGGACACTGCATGGCAACGGAAAGTTGCCCCTTGTTTGAAATGACACTGCGGCATTTTGAATGCAAAGGAAAGTTGCCCCTTGTTTGGATGGCACCGCAGCGCATTGTAGGCGACTAGAGTGACGAACACAACCAAATCCTCAGATATAGAGAAGACAAAGATGACCAGAACTATCGCATGGACACAATCGAATTTGGAGTGTTTTACGGCTGGACTTCAGAATGAAGTTGCCTACGTATCCCAAAGATGGGAATTAAGCCTTACGTAGTTCGGGGTTAAGGTACACTCGGGTATTAACCTCTCCTTTTTAGGCTCTAACTTTTTTTGTGCTCTAACTTTTGCCAAGGTCTTCCTTTACGGGTTTTCAACCTTGCGAGTTCAGTTTTTATATTTTCTAATTTTTTTGTGCTCTAACTTTTGCCAAGGTCGCCCTTTACGGGTTTTCAACCTTGCGAGCTATATTCTTCAATTCTTTTTCATTTCTTTTCTTCTTTTTTCCATCTTTTTCTTTTTTTTTTTCATTTTTTTCATTTTCTTCATTTTTTTTTTTGCATTTTTCTCTTTTGTTCTTTTCTTTTCTCTTTTTCTCGCTCTAACTTTTGCCTGGGTCACCCTTCCGGGTCTTCGGCCCATCTAGCCTCTCAAGGGTAAAAGTGTAGCTTTGTCCATGTCAAATGGTTTTGAGATCCTGAAGTCGTCTGAATCTAGGAGAATGGCTGTTATTTGCTGACGAAGTAGAAGTCCATCCAATAGGGGCTGAATTTGCCCCTAGTGTTGTGGATAGGAACTCGGCTATCCTTGAGCAATACTTTCTTCTTTCCTCCCTTCTGGGATTTGGCATTCTTGCCGATTTTCATTGACTTGCGGACTGATCCACCTTTGGCTCTTTGAGCTGTCTGACATTTTTTTGCCCCTAGTTCGAAGGGTGCTTCTGACCTAGCTTCGCAAGCTTCTTTTGATGACATCTGGTCTTCTTGATCTGACTTCCTTGCCTCTTGTTCGAGGGCTGCTTTGAATCTGGCCACACAGGCCTCACATTGTAGTTGACTGTTGAACGTTCTGAATTCGAGTTCAAGGTTTTGAAAGCAGAGGGGTCGAGTCTCGAGGCTGAGAGCGATCCTAAGCTGCACAATCTCAAGAGCGATTCTACACAGGTCTTCGCAGGACCGCGCAAAACATTTTTTGAAATCTTTTAAGAAAGCGACCAGTCGCTCGCGCTGAAGACAGTGTAGAACCAATCTGGATCAAGCCAGGATCCTTCCCAGTACTCACACTAACAAGCATGATTTCATTCATTAAGGGCTTAGCATGCCTCTCTTTCTCTCAATTGATCAAATTTTTGCAAAACCAGAAGAATTCCTTCCTCTTCGTTTTCACCGCAGTGTTTAAAAGGTTTTGAAAAACTTAGGTCGATGTAATGAATTCAAGGCACAAAAGAGCAGGTGAGATGCATTGCCGTTTCATTCAAATCTTCTGGCACAACTGGTGCACGGCTGAAGCAAATACAATAGTGCGAAAATTACTGCTGTTTCATTGAGATCTGTTGGCACAACTGGCTCCTCGGTAGAAACAGACTCAAAGAAAGCAAAAAGACAAACACGAAACAAAACAGTGATGTCCGAGGTAACACCCTTCGGGATCACCTGACCCCTATACAACAGGACTGACTCGATACGACAAGACAGACCTCAACTGACTCAGTATGAAAAGACTGACTCAAAACAAAAGGACAGACTCAAAACAAAACAACAAGACTGACTCAATACCCAAGTCAGAATGTAGCTTTCGCCAAATGCTCAAAACGGTGCCTGCCATACGCTATATCTAGAGTAAATCGAGTGCCATCCTCAGGTGGTTCATCCCCCGATCACATGGTCATATTATCCCTCAAGTTCATCGATCCAGTGCCGATAGACTTTGCAGAGCTTGGCACGACAATGACCCCGTTGTCAAATAAATCCTGTACTTCATGGCGAAGACGGAAGCAGTTGTCGGTAGTATGGCCAGTTTGCTGATGGAAGGCACAGTACTGGGCAGCGTCATGCGTAGCCGGAAGAGGGTTCGGGAGAGGCCGAGGCTCAAGGGGTTTGAGATGGCCTTGTCTAACAAGGATTTGGAGAGCTTTGGACAAAGGCATATAGAGGGCATAGAAGACCCTCCGACCTCGGGGTTAGTACTTTAAGGTTTGTGGATTTTTGCTGGGAGCACCAGCAAAGGGATTGGCAGGTGCTGGCCTGGTTTGCTGATCTCTTCCGAGTGGAGGATTAGAGCTAACAGGATCATTTCTGGTACGATGGCCCTTTTCCCGGTTTTTCCCTTGATTCAGATTGCCCCCAACTTGAGTGGCAAAAGTATTATCCACAGTTTTTGCAACCACTGCAAGCACTTGTTGTTTGTTCAGTCCTTCGGCTTTCAAAGCCTCAACAGTAGACAGAAGATGTTCATGGGGATCCATACCCGCCCCTACCTTGTTCTTTCCACTCGTCTCCACTTTGCCAAGGGATTGGCATTCCTCAAATGCAGCCCGTTCCAAGACTGGAGAGCCTTTTGACATGAACTCCCTGGTATGTGATGTGGTTGATAATGGAGCCAATGTCCCGGAGGCCAGATCTGTCACAGTTCTCTGAAGATCTTCGATCATTCTCTTCAGCTCAGAAGTAGTGGGCTCACGGGTTTGAGATGATTGGGGTTCAGATGTACCCATCATGCATAAGTCCATGCTTTCTGGGATAAACACCTCAGGCTTGGGTAGATGGGCTGGGGTGATGTATATGCTGTGGTCATAGGTGGATGGCAGTATATGGATAAGATTGAGGTAGGCAGGAGATGTTTGGTCATTGGGGTCTAAAGGTGGAGCTATCGTCCGATTGTCGATGAGATTTTGGACCTTATGACGAAGGCGGTAGCAACGGTCGGTGCCATGACCGCGCTGCTGATGGTACATACAGTACTTGAAGGGGTTATGTTTAGCTGGGAGTGGGTCAGACAGAGGTTGAGGATCGAGGGGTTTGAGATACCCTCTTTCCATCAACACTTTTAGTGCGCTAGTCAGGCTCATATAGAGAGGGGTGAAAGTTCTGCCCTGAGCTCGGGCTGGGCCGGTTGTTTCTAGGCTTGGTTTGGTAAAAGGGTTGGCTGTGGTGACTGTATTGATTTCAATGGGTTCGGGAATAGTGCTACTTCCAGCATTGGTACTCCTTGAAATCATCCTCCTTGTCGGTTCCCTTGTTCTGGGAATGATCCCACTATTGAATGCATTCTCGACCTGAACCCCCAGTTCATGCAAACTTTTGAAAGTGAATAGCGGAGCGACTATCAACTTTTGCAACATATCATTCTCGAGGTTTCGCACCATCATCTGCACTTGATCCCTTTCAAAAGGGCGACGATTTGTCATTTGTGCTGCCTTTGCTCTCCACCTTGCAACGAATTCCACAAAAGGCTCTGTTGGGTTCTGGCGAGTTGTTTCAAGCTCTTTGATGGTCATTTCAACTTGGGTATTGTAGGAATACTGATCGACAAAGGCCTCAGCTAGTTCTTCCCAGTTTTGCTTCACTGTATCCTCCAACTTGGCATACCAAGTGGCTGCTGCACCTGACAGGGTTCTTCCATACAGAGAGAGTTTTTGTGGCTTAGTCAAACCCATCGGCTTCAGGACATCCAAGAAAAGCCAGATATGTACCATTGGATCCCCAGACCCGTCGAAATAGTCAATATATGGCATTTTGAATCTGTCTAGGAGCCGTACGGCAGACTCGGTGTACCCATCCTCAATGTCGGGAATGGAGTTAAGGCCCTGTGTCTTTTTGAATTGCTTCTCAAGGTTTGCAATTTTCACTGCGGTCAGATCGAGCTCATTAACATCGAGGGGATAAAGCCTCTCATTAGGCAGCACCAAGGGTCTGAAAACTCGGGCTTGAGCTAACCCTTCTCGAGGATCTGGACCCTGCAAATCTTCAGCTGGCGGAAGTGGGTCAAAGTTCGACTGGGGTCCCAAAGCTGGATGTGAAGCAGACGCCCCAGATGGGCGCTGTGTTTCAGTATTAGTCTCAGCCCGCATGGCAGTTCCCTGATTTAGCGCTGCTATCACGGCCACAAATTCTTCCGAACCTTGTGCCATCACGGTCTGCTAAGTCCGAACAAAGGTGATGTGACTGGCGATTGACGGGTCAGATGAACCGGTGAGCCCTGACTGGCCTTTCTTTGCCTTGCCTCAGCGAAAGAATACCGGTTTCCCTTGAATCGAACTTTTGACCTAACAAAGTCTATCAGCACTAGTCCAATGTACCCGGGGGATATCAAAGCCTTTTGAAGCTATAGTTCCCAGACTACCCCTAGCAAAAGAGAAAACATGCAGCATCTCAGCCTAACTTCACCAAAACAGATACGAGCATAGTAGGATGACTGTGCCCTCTACTGAATTCTGCCCCCAAAATTCTGCCTCAAATCTGATACCCTTGGGTAAAACTGATTCTTCACATTCTGATGCCCGCAGGCCTGATACCCAGACTTGCAAACTAAAACTGTTCTGTATATTTCTGGGCCAAAAGGTTGTTCTGTATATATTTCTGGGCCGAAAGGTTGTTCTGTATATTTCTGGGCCGAAAGCCTGTTTTGTATATATTTCTGGGTCGAAAGGCTGTTCTGGATATATATTTCTGGGCCGAAAGGCTGTTCTGTTATTTTTGGGCTGAAAAACTGTTCTGTATATTTCTGGGCCAAAAGGTTGTTCTGTATATATTTCTGGGCCGAAAGGTTGTTCTGTATATTTCTGGGCCGAAAGCCTGTTTTGTATATATTTCTGGGTCGAAAGGCTGTTCTGGATATATATTTCTGGGCCGAAAGGCTGTTCTGTTATTTTTGGGCTGAAAAACTGTTCTGTATATTTCTGGGCCAAAAGGTTGTTCTGTATATATTTCTGGGCCGAAAGGTTGTTCTGTATATTTCTGGGCCGAAAGCCTGTTTTGTATATATTTCTGGGTCGAAAGGCTGTTCTGGATATATATTTCTGGGCCGAAAGGCTGTTCTGTTATTTTTGGGCTGAAAAACTGTTCTGTATATTTCTGGGCCAAAAGGTTGTTCTGTATATATTTCTGGGCCGAAAGGTTGTTCTGTATATTTCTGGGCCGAAAGCCTGTTTTGTATATATTTCTGGGTCGAAAGGCTGTTCTGGATATATATTTCTGGGCCGAAAGGCTGTTCTGTTATTTTTGGGCTGAAAAACTGTTCTGTATATTTCTGGGCCAAAAGGTTGTTCTGTATATATTTCTGGGCCGAAAGGTTGTTCTGTATATTTCTGGGCCGAAAGCCTGTTTTGTATATATTTCTGGGTCGAAAGGCTGTTCTGGATATATATTTCTGGGCCGAAAGGCTGTTCTGTTATTTTTGGGCTGAAAAACTGTTCTGTATATTTCTGGGCCAAAAGGTTGTTCTGTATATATTTCTGGGCCGAAAGGTTGTTCTGTATATTTCTGGGCCGAAAGCCTGTTTTGTATATATTTCTGGGTCGAAAGGCTGTTCTGGATATATATTTCTGGGCCGAAAGGCTGTTCTGTTATTTTTGGGCTGAAAAACTGTTCTGTATATTTCTGGGCCAAAAGGTTGTTCTGTATATATTTCTGGGCCGAAAGGTTGTTCTGTATATTTCTGGGCCGAAAGCCTGTTTTGTATATATTTCTGGGTCGAAAGGCTGTTCTGGATATATATTTCTGGGCCGAAAGGCTGTTCTGTTATTTTTGGGCTGAAAAACTGTTCTGTATATTTCTGGGCCAAAAGGTTGTTCTGTATATATTTCTGGGCCGAAAGGTTGTTCTGTATATTTCTGGGCCGAAAGCCTGTTTTGTATATATTTCTGGGTCGAAAGGCTGTTCTGGATATATATTTCTGGGCCGAAAGGCTGTTCTGTTATTTTTGGGCTGAAAAACTGTTCTGTATATTTCTGGGCCAAAAGGTTGTTCTGTATATATTTCTGGGCCGAAAGGTTGTTCTGTATATTTCTGGGCCGAAAGCCTGTTTTGTATATATTTCTGGGTCGAAAGGCTGTTCTGGATATATATTTCTGGGCCGAAAGGCTGTTCTGTTATTTTTGGGCTGAAAAACTGTTCTGTATATTTCTGGGCCAAAAGGTTGTTCTGTATATATTTCTGGGCCGAAAGGTTGTTCTGTATATTTCTGGGCCGAAAGCCTGTTTTGTATATATTTCTGGGTCGAAAGGCTGTTCTGGATATATATTTCTGGGCCGAAAGGCTGTTCTGTTATTTTTGGGCTGAAAAACTGTTCTGTATATTTCTGGGCCAAAAGGTTGTTCTGTATATATTTCTGGGCCGAAAGGTTGTTCTGTATATTTCTGGGCCGAAAGCCTGTTTTGTATATATTTCTGGGTCGAAAGGCTGTTCTGGATATATATTTCTGGGCCGAAAGGCTGTTCTGTTATTTTTGGGCTGAAAAACTGTTCTGTATATTTCTGGGCCAAAAGGTTGTTCTGTATATATTTCTGGGCCGAAAGGTTGTTCTGTATATTTCTGGGCCGAAAGCCTGTTTTGTATATATTTCTGGGTCGAAAGGCTGTTCTGGATATATATTTCTGGGCCGAAAGGCTGTTCTGTTATTTTTGGGCTGAAAAACTGTTCTGTATATTTCTGGGCCAAAAGGTTGTTCTGTATATATTTCTGGGCCGAAAGGTTGTTCTGTATATTTCTGGGCCGAAAGCCTGTTTTGTATATATTTCTGGGTCGAAAGGCTGTTCTGGATATATATTTCTGGGCCGAAAGGCTGTTCTGTTATTTTTGGGCTGAAAAACTGTTCTGTATATTTCTGGGCCAAAAGGTTGTTCTGTATATATTTCTGGGCCGAAAGGTTGTTCTGTATATTTCTGGGCCGAAAGCCTGTTTTGTATATATTTCTGGGTCGAAAGGCTGTTCTGGATATATATTTCTGGGCCGAAAGGCTGTTCTGTTATTTTTGGGCTGAAAAACTGTTCTGTATATTTCTGGGCCAAAAGGTTGTTCTGTATATATTTCTGGGCCGAAAGGTTGTTCTGTATATTTCTGGGCCGAAAGCCTGTTTTGTATATATTTCTGGGTCGAAAGGCTGTTCTGGATATATATTTCTGGGCCGAAAGGCTGTTCTGTTATTTTTGGGCTGAAAAACTGTTCTGTATATTTCTGGGCCAAAAGGTTGTTCTGTATATATTTCTGGGCCGAAAGGTTGTTCTGTATATTTCTGGGCCGAAAGCCTGTTTTGTATATATTTCTGGGTCGAAAGGCTGTTCTGGATATATATTTCTGGGCCGAAAGGCTGTTCTGTTATTTTTGGGCTGAAAAACTGTTCTGTATATTTCTGGGCCAAAAGGTTGTTCTGTATATATTTCTGGGCCGAAAGGTTGTTCTGTATATTTCTGGGCCGAAAGCCTGTTTTGTATATATTTCTGGGTCGAAAGGCTGTTCTGGATATATATTTCTGGGCCGAAAGGCTGTTCTGTTATTTTTGGGCTGAAAAACTGTTCTGTATATTTCTGGGCCAAAAGGTTGTTCTGTATATATTTCTGGGCCGAAAGGTTGTTCTGTATATTTCTGGGCCGAAAGCCTGTTTTGTATATATTTCTGGGTCGAAAGGCTGTTCTGGATATATATTTCTGGGCCGAAAGGCTGTTCTGTTATTTTTGGGCTGAAAAACTGTTCTGTATATTTCTGGGCCAAAAGGTTGTTCTGTATATATTTCTGGGCCGAAAGGTTGTTCTGTATATTTCTGGGCCGAAAGCCTGTTTTGTATATATTTCTGGGTCGAAAGGCTGTTCTGGATATATATTTCTGGGCCGAAAGGCTGTTCTGTTATTTTTGGGCTGAAAAACTGTTCTGTATATTTCTGGGCCAAAAGGTTGTTCTGTATATATTTCTGGGCCGAAAGGTTGTTCTGTATATTTCTGGGCCGAAAGCCTGTTTTGTATATATTTCTGGGTCGAAAGGCTGTTCTGGATATATATTTCTGGGCCGAAAGGCTGTTCTGTTATTTTTGGGCTGAAAAACTGTTCTGTATATTTCTGGGCCAAAAGGTTGTTCTGTATATATTTCTGGGCCGAAAGGTTGTTCTGTATATTTCTGGGCCGAAAGCCTGTTTTGTATATATTTCTGGGTCGAAAGGCTGTTCTGGATATATATTTCTGGGCCGAAAGGCTGTTCTGTTATTTTTGGGCTGAAAAACTGTTCTGTATATTTCTGGGCCAAAAGGTTGTTCTGTATATATTTCTGGGCCGAAAGGTTGTTCTGTATATTTCTGGGCCGAAAGCCTGTTTTGTATATATTTCTGGGTCGAAAGGCTGTTCTGGATATATATTTCTGGGCCGAAAGGCTGTTCTGTTATTTTTGGGCTGAAAAACTGTTCTGTATATTTCTGGGCCAAAAGGTTGTTCTGTATATATTTCTGGGCCGAAAGGTTGTTCTGTATATTTCTGGGCCGAAAGCCTGTTTTGTATATATTTCTGGGTCGAAAGGCTGTTCTGGATATATATTTCTGGGCCGAAAGGCTGTTCTGTTATTTTTGGGCTGAAAAACTGTTCTGTATATTTCTGGGCCAAAAGGTTGTTCTGTATATATTTCTGGGCCGAAAGGTTGTTCTGTATATTTCTGGGCCGAAAGCCTGTTTTGTATATATTTCTGGGTCGAAAGGCTGTTCTGGATATATATTTCTGGGCCGAAAGGCTGTTCTGTTATTTTTGGGCTGAAAAACTGTTCTGTATATTTCTGGGCCAAAAGGTTGTTCTGTATATATTTCTGGGCCGAAAGGTTGTTCTGTATATTTCTGGGCCGAAAGCCTGTTTTGTATATATTTCTGGGTCGAAAGGCTGTTCTGGATATATATTTCTGGGCCGAAAGGCTGTTCTGTTATTTTTGGGCTGAAAAACTGTTCTGTATATTTCTGGGCCAAAAGGTTGTTCTGTATATATTTCTGGGCCGAAAGGTTGTTCTGTATATTTCTGGGCCGAAAGCCTGTTTTGTATATATTTCTGGGTCGAAAGGCTGTTCTGGATATATATTTCTGGGCCGAAAGGCTGTTCTGTTATTTTTGGGCTGAAAAACTGTTCTGTATATTTCTGGGCCAAAAGGTTGTTCTGTATATATTTCTGGGCCGAAAGGTTGTTCTGTATATTTCTGGGCCGAAAGCCTGTTTTGTATATATTTCTGGGTCGAAAGGCTGTTCTGGATATATATTTCTGGGCCGAAAGGCTGTTCTGTTATTTTTGGGCTGAAAAACTGTTCTGTATATTTCTGGGCCAAAAGGTTGTTCTGTATATATTTCTGGGCCGAAAGGTTGTTCTGTATATTTCTGGGCCGAAAGCCTGTTTTGTATATATTTCTGGGTCGAAAGGCTGTTCTGGATATATATTTCTGGGCCGAAAGGCTGTTCTGTTATTTTTGGGCTGAAAAACTGTTCTGTATATTTCTGGGCCAAAAGGTTGTTCTGTATATATTTCTGGGCCGAAAGGTTGTTCTGTATATTTCTGGGCCGAAAGCCTGTTTTGTATATATTTCTGGGTCGAAAGGCTGTTCTGGATATATATTTCTGGGCCGAAAGGCTGTTCTGTTATTTTTGGGCTGAAAAACTGTTCTGTATATTTCTGGGCCAAAAGGTTGTTCTGTATATATTTCTGGGCCGAAAGGTTGTTCTGTATATTTCTGGGCCGAAAGCCTGTTTTGTATATATTTCTGGGTCGAAAGGCTGTTCTGGATATATATTTCTGGGCCGAAAGGCTGTTCTGTTATTTTTGGGCTGAAAAACTGTTCTGTATATTTCTGGGCCAAAAGGTTGTTCTGTATATATTTCTGGGCCGAAAGGTTGTTCTGTATATTTCTGGGCCGAAAGCCTGTTTTGTATATATTTCTGGGTCGAAAGGCTGTTCTGGATATATATTTCTGGGCCGAAAGGCTGTTCTGTTATTTTTGGGCTGAAAAACTGTTCTGTATATTTCTGGGCCAAAAGGTTGTTCTGTATATATTTCTGGGCCGAAAGGTTGTTCTGTATATTTCTGGGCCGAAAGCCTGTTTTGTATATATTTCTGGGTCGAAAGGCTGTTCTGGATATATATTTCTGGGCCGAAAGGCTGTTCTGTTATTTTTGGGCTGAAAAACTGTTCTGTATATTTCTGGGCCAAAAGGTTGTTCTGTATATATTTCTGGGCCGAAAGGTTGTTCTGTATATTTCTGGGCCGAAAGCCTGTTTTGTATATATTTCTGGGTCGAAAGGCTGTTCTGGATATATATTTCTGGGCCGAAAGGCTGTTCTGTTATTTTTGGGCTGAAAAACTGTTCTGTATATTTCTGGGCCAAAAGGTTGTTCTGTATATATTTCTGGGCCGAAAGGTTGTTCTGTATATTTCTGGGCCGAAAGCCTGTTTTGTATATATTTCTGGGTCGAAAGGCTGTTCTGGATATATATTTCTGGGCCGAAAGGCTGTTCTGTTATTTTTGGGCTGAAAAACTGTTCTGTATATTTCTGGGCCAAAAGGTTGTTCTGTATATATTTCTGGGCCGAAAGGTTGTTCTGTATATTTCTGGGCCGAAAGCCTGTTTTGTATATATTTCTGGGTCGAAAGGCTGTTCTGGATATATATTTCTGGGCCGAAAGGCTGTTCTGTTATTTTTGGGCTGAAAAACTGTTCTGTATATTTCTGGGCCAAAAGGTTGTTCTGTATATATTTCTGGGCCGAAAGGTTGTTCTGTATATTTCTGGGCCGAAAGCCTGTTTTGTATATATTTCTGGGTCGAAAGGCTGTTCTGGATATATATTTCTGGGCCGAAAGGCTGTTCTGTTATTTTTGGGCTGAAAAACTGTTCTGTATATTTCTGGGCCAAAAGGTTGTTCTGTATATATTTCTGGGCCGAAAGGTTGTTCTGTATATTTCTGGGCCGAAAGCCTGTTTTGTATATATTTCTGGGTCGAAAGGCTGTTCTGGATATATATTTCTGGGCCGAAAGGCTGTTCTGTTATTTTTGGGCTGAAAAACTGTTCTGTATATTTCTGGGCCAAAAGGTTGTTCTGTATATATTTCTGGGCCGAAAGGTTGTTCTGTATATTTCTGGGCCGAAAGCCTGTTTTGTATATATTTCTGGGTCGAAAGGCTGTTCTGGATATATATTTCTGGGCCGAAAGGCTGTTCTGTTATTTTTGGGCTGAAAAACTGTTCTGTATATTTCTGGGCCAAAAGGTTGTTCTGTATATATTTCTGGGCCGAAAGGTTGTTCTGTATATTTCTGGGCCGAAAGCCTGTTTTGTATATATTTCTGGGTCGAAAGGCTGTTCTGGATATATATTTCTGGGCCGAAAGGCTGTTCTGTTATTTTTGGGCTGAAAAACTGTTCTGTATATTTCTGGGCCAAAAGGTTGTTCTGTATATATTTCTGGGCCGAAAGGTTGTTCTGTATATTTCTGGGCCGAAAGCCTGTTTTGTATATATTTCTGGGTCGAAAGGCTGTTCTGGATATATATTTCTGGGCCGAAAGGCTGTTCTGTTATTTTTGGGCTGAAAAACTGTTCTGTATATTTCTGGGCCAAAAGGTTGTTCTGTATATATTTCTGGGCCGAAAGGTTGTTCTGTATATTTCTGGGCCGAAAGCCTGTTTTGTATATATTTCTGGGTCGAAAGGCTGTTCTGGATATATATTTCTGGGCCGAAAGGCTGTTCTGTTATTTTTGGGCTGAAAAACTGTTCTGTATATTTCTGGGCCAAAAGGTTGTTCTGTATATATTTCTGGGCCGAAAGGTTGTTCTGTATATTTCTGGGCCGAAAGCCTGTTTTGTATATATTTCTGGGTCGAAAGGCTGTTCTGGATATATATTTCTGGGCCGAAAGGCTGTTCTGTTATTTTTGGGCTGAAAAACTGTTCTGTATATTTCTGGGCCAAAAGGTTGTTCTGTATATATTTCTGGGCCGAAAGGTTGTTCTGTATATTTCTGGGCCGAAAGCCTGTTTTGTATATATTTCTGGGTCGAAAGGCTGTTCTGGATATATATTTCTGGGCCGAAAGGCTGTTCTGTTATTTTTGGGCTGAAAAACTGTTCTGTATATTTCTGGGCCAAAAGGTTGTTCTGTATATATTTCTGGGCCGAAAGGTTGTTCTGTATATTTCTGGGCCGAAAGCCTGTTTTGTATATATTTCTGGGTCGAAAGGCTGTTCTGGATATATATTTCTGGGCCGAAAGGCTGTTCTGTTATTTTTGGGCTGAAAAACTGTTCTGTATATTTCTGGGCCAAAAGGTTGTTCTGTATATATTTCTGGGCCGAAAGGTTGTTCTGTATATTTCTGGGCCGAAAGCCTGTTTTGTATATATTTCTGGGTCGAAAGGCTGTTCTGGATATATATTTCTGGGCCGAAAGGCTGTTCTGTTATTTTTGGGCTGAAAAACTGTTCTGTATATTTCTGGGCCAAAAGGTTGTTCTGTATATATTTCTGGGCCGAAAGGTTGTTCTGTATATTTCTGGGCCGAAAGCCTGTTTTGTATATATTTCTGGGTCGAAAGGCTGTTCTGGATATATATTTCTGGGCCGAAAGGCTGTTCTGTTATTTTTGGGCTGAAAAACTGTTCTGTATATTTCTGGGCCAAAAGGTTGTTCTGTATATATTTCTGGGCCGAAAGGTTGTTCTGTATATTTCTGGGCCGAAAGCCTGTTTTGTATATATTTCTGGGTCGAAAGGCTGTTCTGGATATATATTTCTGGGCCGAAAGGCTGTTCTGTTATTTTTGGGCTGAAAAACTGTTCTGTATATTTCTGGGCCAAAAGGTTGTTCTGTATATATTTCTGGGCCGAAAGGTTGTTCTGTATATTTCTGGGCCGAAAGCCTGTTTTGTATATATTTCTGGGTCGAAAGGCTGTTCTGGATATATATTTCTGGGCCGAAAGGCTGTTCTGTTATTTTTGGGCTGAAAAACTGTTCTGTATATTTCTGGGCCAAAAGGTTGTTCTGTATATATTTCTGGGCCGAAAGGTTGTTCTGTATATTTCTGGGCCGAAAGCCTGTTTTGTATATATTTCTGGGTCGAAAGGCTGTTCTGGATATATATTTCTGGGCCGAAAGGCTGTTCTGTTATTTTTGGGCTGAAAAACTGTTCTGTATATTTCTGGGCCAAAAGGTTGTTCTGTATATATTTCTGGGCCGAAAGGTTGTTCTGTATATTTCTGGGCCGAAAGCCTGTTTTGTATATATTTCTGGGTCGAAAGGCTGTTCTGGATATATATTTCTGGGCCGAAAGGCTGTTCTGTTATTTTTGGGCTGAAAAACTGTTCTGTATATTTCTGGGCCAAAAGGTTGTTCTGTATATATTTCTGGGCCGAAAGGTTGTTCTGTATATTTCTGGGCCGAAAGCCTGTTTTGTATATATTTCTGGGTCGAAAGGCTGTTCTGGATATATATTTCTGGGCCGAAAGGCTGTTCTGTTATTTTTGGGCTGAAAAACTGTTCTGTATATTTCTGGGCCAAAAGGTTGTTCTGTATATATTTCTGGGCCGAAAGGTTGTTCTGTATATTTCTGGGCCGAAAGCCTGTTTTGTATATATTTCTGGGTCGAAAGGCTGTTCTGGATATATATTTCTGGGCCGAAAGGCTGTTCTGTTATTTTTGGGCTGAAAAACTGTTCTGTATATTTCTGGGCCAAAAGGTTGTTCTGTATATATTTCTGGGCCGAAAGGTTGTTCTGTATATTTCTGGGCCGAAAGCCTGTTTTGTATATATTTCTGGGTCGAAAGGCTGTTCTGGATATATATTTCTGGGCCGAAAGGCTGTTCTGTTATTTTTGGGCTGAAAAACTGTTCTGTATATTTCTGGGCCAAAAGGTTGTTCTGTATATATTTCTGGGCCGAAAGGTTGTTCTGTATATTTCTGGGCCGAAAGCCTGTTTTGTATATATTTCTGGGTCGAAAGGCTGTTCTGGATATATATTTCTGGGCCGAAAGGCTGTTCTGTTATTTTTGGGCTGAAAAACTGTTCTGTATATTTCTGGGCCAAAAGGTTGTTCTGTATATATTTCTGGGCCGAAAGGTTGTTCTGTATATTTCTGGGCCGAAAGCCTGTTTTGTATATATTTCTGGGTCGAAAGGCTGTTCTGGATATATATTTCTGGGCCGAAAGGCTGTTCTGTTATTTTTGGGCTGAAAAACTGTTCTGTATATTTCTGGGCCAAAAGGTTGTTCTGTATATATTTCTGGGCCGAAAGGTTGTTCTGTATATTTCTGGGCCGAAAGCCTGTTTTGTATATATTTCTGGGTCGAAAGGCTGTTCTGGATATATATTTCTGGGCCGAAAGGCTGTTCTGTATATTTCTGGGCCGAAAGACTGTTCTGTATATATTTCTGGGCCGAAAGGCTGTTCCGTATATATTTCTGGGCTGAAAGGCTGTTCCGTTATTTCTGGGCCTATGGCTGTTTTGTATCTGAAGACCCATGGCTATTCTGGAAGTAATTACAGAATGTAGTTAATCATATGCCTCTGCAATTATATGCTTTATGACTCAAGTTAAACATTACATTATTTATGTACTATTATTCACTGAGTTTCACTCATCCTGTATTTCGTCTGTTTCTGTAGGTAATCAACTAGGAGACCAGTCCTAACCCTTAAGGCTCGTCTCTCTCTTGTCAACCTCGGTGTGTCTAGGCACTTAGCTGAAGCCCGTACATTTGTAAAGTGTTATTAGTTTTTTTGGCTTATGCTTTGGTGGTCTTTCATTAATATTTTTGTTATACGCCCAATTGTGGGGCTAAGTCGAGGTATATGTGTGTAAGTTTTTTTGTATATTATTTACCTAATGTGATGTGTGGTCCTGGCATAATAGTGGTAGCTCAATGGAATAGATTTTTGTTATCAAGTGCTTCCGTTCAGGCCCCATACGTTACATATATCGGTTTTATGTCCGTTTCTGATGTAGTCATGCCCAAAACTTTTAGGGGCGGTTTTGGGTTGTGACAAGGGCAATAAAGACTTGAGTGAAAAATAATTGAACAACCTAACAGGGAGAATCAAGATGTAGTTAATCTACCATTTTGCTTCGTTGGATTGTCGTAATAAGATTCTATTACATTGTGAAGATGCATAAAGAATTCTTTTGTAAAATCTTGACGACACCGATCTCAAATGGTGCCCCCTTGATCACTTCAAGAAGTTCATTATGTCTTTGGACATCATTATCAAACTGGGGAAAATATGTTTCAAGTGAATTCCTCAATAAACACAAACTCAAATTAAACCTAACATGGTCACACCAGACTCAGCATGGTTGATTCATAACGTAGATTAAAACTAGTAGTACTGTTAGCCAAGGAGAACGTGAAATTGCATAATCAAACATCTTCAATGCACACAAATTCATTTTGAGGAGAGTATGGCATCTGATGCTCACAGGCGAAGGGCAACTTCATGCCATTTTAGTACAGTGTAGGCATTGAGATCAAGAACAAACAAATTACGGCATCAACTTGCTCTCAGATAATTGTTCTCAATCCACATGAATAGAAAACAACCAAGATCATTATTGTTCCACACTTTGATTGACCTTAAGATACATGTATGTACATATTTATATGTTTATAAAAGGACACCTCTTTCAGCTTCCTTCCAAGCCGTAATAGCATGTGTTTCATACCAGGATCATTCTCACTATCTGTCGGTCATGACAACGCTTGTAGAAGTGAGGTCGGATATTGTCCCATTCCTTGCTAAAAGCTATTAACGTTCTCCAGTTTGTTGTATTGGGCTTGTTAACCATAAAAACGTCAATTAGCTTGTCACAAATTCGAGTCATTTTATGGTCATCCAAAGCCTCAATATCATCATTTCCATCACACTCGTCACTATTTTTTTTCCAGCACTCCATGATTAGATGAGGGATTAGATTCCTCAAAAAATGACACATTTGGTACTACAGTTGTATCACCAACTACAGCTGTGAGAGAAGACCGCTGCACGCTAACCGGATTACTTAGCAAGTAATAACCTAGTATAAGAAAACCACAATCAATCACAACTGGCTTCTACGTACGTCTTAATTAACCTTGTCATTCAATTAGATTTATTTTATGGAGGTAAGAGAAACAATCAAAAAGAATTTTATGAGCATGAAGAAGCACTTTGTTAGTAATGGGCGCCCATGTGGCATGACCATTTGAATTTGAATTTGGAATCCTATCCAAATAGGTTTTGAAATTGAATTCAAACCTATTTAGGATAACCACTCAAGATACAGATATTATCAGTTTTAACTGATATGGATAGATATAATAATATATTATATATCTGATATATGGTTATGGGTAACCAAGAGAGAAACAACGTATGATCTGTTTCTACCCATATACTGACTCTCTCCCAAAAACAACGATCAAGTCATTTGCACTGTGATTTGTGTGGGTGATATTCAATCTGTGATATCACTTCACTGCTGGGTTGGTTTATCAGATTCTGGAAGCACGTGATTTATCCACGAGGTTCTATCATCAAAGAGGTATGATCTAAACATTTTATCCACTGCATGTTTTTGTGTTTTGATTTACACTAATATATCATGCAAGATTAGGCCCCAAGAGAGAGATAAAGAAGCAAGTGGTAGTAGGAGACCTCAAACAGCAGGAGGTCCTTAATAAAACATGAAAAAAAGCTCAAAATATGACTATTTACAGTTAGAGTCGGAGCCCAAAAGTGTAATCAAGTATGGCTTAGATATGGAACAAAACAAGGCAAGAAAGAGGGAAAATGGGACTCACCTTTGTAGAACCAAGCTTCAACGACTTTTGGACCAAGTTTAAAAGCTCTTCACCTCTGGAAATCAGCTTCAAAGGTCTGGAATGGAGTATGGAGGCTTTGTGCTATGAGGTAGTGTAGAAATGGTGTAGGAAACTTGGGGTTTTGGAGCTTGGAATAGAGAGATAGAGAGAGATATATAATGCAAGAGCCTTAAAGAAAATTTTTTCACCTCTGAAAACACAGCTGGGGGTGCTGGTTATATAGGCAAAGGAGTGGAGGAAAAGGGGGGAAAATGAAATTCAAATTTCTCCCAAAAAATAGGCCTAAAAGAGAGATAAAGAGGCAAGTGGTATCTGCCGGCCTCAAATTGAATAGAGCCCTTCAACAAAGTTGAAGAGGGGGCCCAAAACAAGACATTTTAAAGTTTATGACCAAGTCCGAAACAGCTCACAAATAATCCTAAAATACCATGCAAAAATAGGCCTAAAAGAGAGTTAAAGAGGCAAGTGATAGTATGAAACCTCAAACAGCAAAAGGTCCTTAATCAAACATGAAAAGGAGCTCAAAATATTACTATTTAGAGTTTGGGTCAGAGCCCAAAAATGCTTGCAAGCAAGGCTTATATATAGAGCAAGATAGGAACAAAAAAGAGGAAAAGAAGCTTACCCTTGAAGACCAATGGACCAACAGCTCTTGGTCTGAGAAATGGTGCTCCTAAGCTCTGAAAAATAGCTCCAAGTCGTTGGAATGGATGGTGGTGGGGTGTATACCAAAAACCAGAGCAAACGGAGGTGGTTAAGCGGTCCCGAACCGAGGCACACGACCGACGGTTCTGAAAACCGGGAACTGGGCTCCGAAACGGGAAAAATGGCCTACGACCACGAAACGTAGCCTACGGCCACTGAGAGATGATCTACGAGACCTTTACCTCCCTTCGGGAAGAGAAAACAGAGAAAATGGAGCCTGGTTCGCAAACCGAGGCAAGACACGAAAGAGCCCGGAAGTCCGGAGGCAAGGCTCGCAGCCGAGACTCTGAAACTTCTGAACGAGCACAATATGCACCATCACCGAGCGCTCAATCGGTGACGTCTAAGTCTTAAGGTCGGTAAAAAATGGGGTGTCTACACAAGCCGAAGCTGCCATCAAGGCTCAGACCGATGCCGAAGATAAGGTTGATTCTGCTGAGGCCATTAGGAAGGTTGCTGAGTCCCAAAAAAGAGAGGCCGAGGAGAAGATAGTCCAGGCCCAAAAAGAGCTGCAGGAGGCCTTGGCTACCAAAGAGACTGAAATCAAGGATGCTGATGAGAAGGCGTATACCCAGGGTATGGCCGATGTCACGGAGGCCTACGAAAAGCAAGTGAAGAAGGCATGCAACAAGGGTTTCACCCTTGGTTGGATGTCCCTTCTAAAAAATTTTAATGTCCCTGAGGGCTCGCATTTGAGAAATGCCGACGCCATTCTTCTTCCATTCCCTCCAACTCCAACTCCAGCTCAATCTGATGATGGCTCTGAATCTGATGAGGAGACCATGGTGAGAAAGCCAAAGGATGTTGATGGGGCCAAGTCCCCTTTTCAGAGTGAGCAAGTCCTAGACTTGACTCAAGATGAAGAGGGTGATGAGGTTCTCAAAGATACTGCTCCTGAGAAGATATCAGCCGACGTCACCTTTGCCGACAAGAGCCTTGACAAAACTCTTGCCCAAATTAATGTCGAGCTCGCGGAGGAAAAGGCTGCCGAGGCGTCCTCTCAACAATCGTCTGAACTTCAAACTCAACCAACTGTTACTGTTGAGGAGCCTTAGTTTTATGTTTTGTTGTTGTTGTTGTTGTTGTTGTTTTTTTTTTTTTTTTTTGAAGTAGTGTAAAACTCTTTACATCGTTGACGTTCTCTTAATACAACTCTTTTGCTTTTGAATGCTTGCATGTTTGCCTTGTATGTTTTCATACTTAGAATATCTTACATGTCTTCAATATACACTTCAATCCTTGTGCAACCTTCTCGGGGTGACACACCTCGGTTGTACAAACTGATGATTTATCTCGGCAAGTACCTAACTACCTTTCTCGGCATAATCTTGGTTTCACCTTGTACATATAAATTTTCAACAAGTGTTTAACCTTAGTCTTCAATCTTGTAAATTGTCCACAAATTTCAACAAGTGTTAGACATCATCTCGGTTTAACTTTAACTTGTAAATTGTCCACAAATTTTAACAAGTGTTAAACAATGATCTTCAACTTGTAAATTGTCCACAAATTTCAACAAGTGTTTAGACAATGATCTCTGTTTAACTTCAACTTGTAAATTGTCCACAAATTTCAACAACTGTTAAACAATGATCTTGGTTTAACTTCAACTTGTAAATTGTCCACAAATTTCAACAAGTGTTAAACAATGATCTCGGTTTAACTTCGACTTGTAAATTGTCCACAAATTTCAACAAGTGTTAAACAATGATCTCGCTTTAACTTCAGCTTGTAAATTGTCCACAAATTTCAACACGTGTTAAACAATGATATCAGTTTAACTTCAACTTGTAAATTGTCCACAAATTTCAACAAGTGTTAAACAATGATCTCGGTTTAACTTTAGCTTATAAATTGTCCACAAATTTCAGCAAGTGTTAAACAATGATCTCGGTTTAACTTCAACTTGTAAATTGTCCACAAATTTCAACAAGTGTTAAACAATGATCTCGGTTTAACTTCAACTTGTAAATTGTCCACAAATTTCAACAAGTGTTAAACAATGATTTCGCCTCTCTCTGCCCCCTCATGTGAACCTAAGTTCTACTTGGGTTCTCATTATACATGTATTCTAGAGACAATGTCAAGTTTCTTGAAAAGAAAACCAAGATGAATCTTTATTTATTTACTTCGGCAAATGACAAAAGAACAAAGGAATTCGAATGATAGAAAAATTTCAAATTGCAAGTGTTCCAAGGTCTTGGCAACTCTTTGCCCTCATTATCTTCAAGCCGATATGCCCCATTGCCTAGCACCGAGATGATTCTGTAGGGTCCTTCCCAATTTGGGTCAAGCTTGCCCTCTCTGGGATCCTTCTTGTTGCCGACGACTTTTCTTAAGACGAGGTCTCCAATCTGAAATTCCCTTGGGTTAACCTTCTTATTATAAGCTCTGGCAAGCTGTTACTGGTATGCTGCGAGCTGAATTACAGCTTTCTCCCTTCGTTCTTCTAGAAGATCTAGATCTCGGGCTAGGAGTACATCATTAGTCCCGTTCTCTACCCCTTAGATTCTGATCCCAGGGATGCCGACCTCCAGCGGAATGACTGCTTATGTGCCATAAGCCATGGCAAAGGGGGATTCCCCTGTTGATCTTCTCAGCGTAGTCCGATATGCCCAGAGTACATTGGGCAATTCGTCTACCCACTTTCTTTTCGCTGCCTGCAGCCTCTTCTTTATCCCATCCAGAATTACTTTGTTGGATGCTTCTGCTTGTCCATTGCTTTGTGGAAAGCTTAGGATTGAAAAGTAGTTCTTGATCTTGAACTTTGCACAGAAGTTCTTGATTAGCTTACTATCAAATTGAGTTCCATTGTTTGCAACAATTGCTCTTGGAATCCCAAACCTGGTGATAATGTTCTTCCAAATGAAGTTCTTTACGTCCACATCTCGGATCTTGGCAAGAGGTTCAGCTTCTATCCTAGTGAAGTAATCTGTTGCTACCAGCAAGTACTTCCTTTGTCCAGTTGCTTGGGGTAGTTACCCGACGAGATCCATGCCCCATTGGGCAAATGGCCAAGGACTGGATACAGAGTTCAGGTCTGCTGCCGGCTGGTGTATCAGAGGTGCAAACCTTTGGCATTGTTCACACTTCTTTACATAGGCTTCTGTATCTTTCTGCATGTAAGGCCACCAATACCCCTGGGTGATGGCCCTATGGGCGAGTGATCTGCCCCCAGCGTGGCTTCCACAAATGCCTTCATGAAATTCATATAAAAAATCTTCAACTTGTAAAGGATGTACACACCTTAAAAGGGGTCCAGTGAAGGACCTTCTGTAGAGATGCCCCTCTGTTGTCATACTGAATCTTGCCGACTTCAATCTAATCTTGTGTGCCTCTTTGTGATTGTCTGGCAGCTTCCCTTTTTTCAGGAATGCAACAATTGCGTCCATCCAGCTTAGTCCCATGTCCACGCACATTGCTTCATGCTCTGTGGATAGTGGCTCGACGCTCGAGCCCGACAAATAGTCGATCATTATTGTTCTTGCTTTTCCAGGTTGTACTGCACTAGCTAGGTAGGCCAACGCATTGGCGTGGTTGTTATCATCTCGGCTAACCTGAAGTAGTCGGCAGTTCTGAAACAAGGCTGCCAGCCTGATGACCTCATTTGCGTAAGCTAACATCCGTTCATCTCGAGCGGCAAACTCGCCCGTCGTCTGGTTGACAATGAGTTGGGAGTCGCAGAAGACTATTACCTCGCCTGCCTTTGCTGCTACAGCCAGCTTTAGTCCTGCAATCAATGCTTCATACTCTGTTTCGTTGTTTAAGGCATTGAACCCCAAACGAATGGACTGTTCCACTATCTGTCCATCTAGAGATATCAAAACTACTCCTGCCCCCGCTCCTTGTCGGTTTGAACTTCCATCAACAAACAGTCGAAAGGAGTCGCCGATGTAAATGCTGCAGGATCTGAGTTTGTCCTTTTTCCTTTGCTCTTGTGTCTTTGGCTGGGCTTCTAGTTGCTTGTTTGGACATCGTTTATCTTGGCTCAACGGAGCCCGATGTTCGATGGATTCTGGCGTGAACTCGACCATGAAGTCGGCCAAAACCTGGCCTTTGATTGCTGTTCTAGGCCTGTACTCCAGATCATACTAGCCTAGGGCGACTGCCCATCTGGCTATTCTTCCTGTTAAGTTTCCCTGCTGCAATAGAGACTTCAATGGATGTTCTGTCGGTACCACAATTTTAAGGGCTTGAAAGTAATGGTTCAACTTCTTTGAAGCCATTACTGAAGCCAGTGCCAATTTCTCTAAGGGTAGATACCTTGTTTCTGCGTCGGCTAGGGTTTTGCTTACATAGTAAACAGCCATTTGCTCCCCTTTTTCTTCTCGAATTAGTGCTGCACTTATCGCATGTTTTGAAACTGCCAAGTACAGGAACAGCTCCTCCCCAGGTTCTGGATTCGAAAGAACTGGAGCTGTGGTCAGGTACTTTTTCAGATCGGCTAATGTTTTTTCGCACTCTTCTGTGTAAAGAAAGTTCATGGCTTGCTTCACCAAGTTGAAGAAAGGTTTGCACTTGTCTGAGCTTCTGCTTATGAACCTATTCAGAGTTGCGGCCCTTCCAATTAGCATCTGCACCTGTTTTGCCGACGTCGGGCTCTTCAACTCTAGGATGGCCTTGATCTGATCTGGGCTGGCCTCGATGCCCTTTCTGGTCATCAGGTATCCTAAAAACTTACCAGATCTAACTCCAAATGCACATTTCGATGTATTGAGTCGGAGCCAATATGTTTTAAGGATTTCAAAGACTGCTTTTAGATTGGCAAGATGACCCTCTGGCTCCTTGGTCTTAACGACCATGTCGTCGATGTAGACTTCTACTATTCGGCTAATCAGGTGTTTGAACATTTTGGTTACCAAACTTTAGTAAGTTGCTTTTGCGTTTTTCAACCCGAAAGACATTACTCTGTAACAGTACAGGCCTTTTGGGGTGATGAACGCGGTCTTCTCTTCGTTTGGGGGGTACATGGCTATCTGGTGGTACCCCCTATAGGCATCTAGGAAGCTCATTCTTCCATGCCCTGAAGTGGCATCTACTAGCTGGTCAATCTTGGGTAGAGAAAAACTGTCTTTGGGACAGACTTTGTTTAAACTGGTAAAGTCTACATAGACCCTCTATTTGCCATTCTTTTTCTTTACCACTACTGTATTTGATAGCCATGTCGGGTAGTGAACTTCTCTAATGGCCCTGGCCTCTAGAAGTCTGTCTACTTCTTCCTCTACTGCTTCGACGTGCATCAACGTCGGTTTTCTGGCTCGTTGAATTACAAGTTTGGCCGACTTGTCAACATTCAGTTTGTGGCAAGTGACCTCGGGGTCAATGCCAGGCATTTCGTAAGGTGTCCAAGCAAACACCTCAATATTTGCTCTAAAAAAAGCTTCCAACTCTTTTTCCTCTTCTTCGGCTAAGCCCGAACCGAGAAGAAATAAGTGTTCTTCATCCCCATCCTGGATGAGGATTTTCTTCAGTGCCTCTTCGCTCTTTTCGGTTGGCTCCTTGCTGACGTCTTCTAGGACTTTCACGTTCTCATCTTCAATTTCTGCCTTTTTCTGGCTCTCGTATGCTGCAGGTAGATTTCATTACTGCTATGGAGCAATTCTTCGCTTGCAGTTGATCGCCTCTGACTTCCTCTATCCCATGCTTTGTTGAGAATCACAATAGTTGATGCAATGTTGAGGGAACTGCCCCCGTTGCATGCAACCAAGGCCTTCCCAAGATGATGTTGTAAGGGGAGGGTGTGTCAATTACGGTGAACTCTGTTGTTACCTTCCTGGTGCCCGCCTGCACCTCCAAGCTGGTTGTTCCCAGTGGCCATGTCGGCGTTTCATTGAACCTGACCATTGGGCTATTGGATTGCTCCATATCGTCTGGGTGAAGGCCAAGCTCCTTAAAACATCGAACGTACATGATGTCGCAAGAGTTGCCTTGGTCAATCAGGATGCGTTTTACTTGGCACTCTCCAACCTGGTGGGATACTACCAAGGCGTCATTATGCAGATGCTGTACCATCTCAAGGTCGGCCTCTAAAAAGGACACTACTAGTCCTTGGCGCTCATCTGCCCGATGTCTCTTCTCCCCGACTTGGTAGACATGTTGCAGGTGCTTCACCTTCTGGGTCTCCCCCCTAATTTCGTTCTCGTTGACCTTTGAATGAATCACATTGACTACCCGAGGTCCTCCTACCTGAGGTTGTGGTGCTGGGAGAGGCGAAGCTGCTGCCGCCTTAGGCAATCTTGCCTGTTCTTCCCTTGTCATGGCCTCAACGATGAGGTCTCTCAGATGGCCTTGCCTCACCAATTCTTCCAAGTGTGTTTTCAGGGCTCTACAACCCTGAGTCGTGTGCCCATCTTCATTGTGATAAGCACAATGTCTTCCAACGTTCTTTCCCATAAACTCTCTTGGTGCCTTCGCTGGTGTTCTGAAATAGGGTTGGTTCTGAATTCGGTCCAGGACTTTGGGAATCGGGATTTGAAACACAGTTGTTACTGCCTGTGTGGCCCTCAGTTCTGCCTCTTTGTTTGCTCGATCCATTGTTACCTCAGCCTCGCTTCGGCGAGTCGCTTCCTTTCTTTTGCTTTATCTCCTTAGTCCCCGATGTGTCTTCTTCGGCTCTGGCATACTTCTCGATTCTCGCCATGAGCTCTTCCATACTTTTTGGCAATGTCTTTGCCAAAGACTTTCGTAGTGGACAGTTGTCTTTCAGGCCGTTCTTGAAAGATACGACCGCCACCTCTTGATTGCATTCCGGTATTCGATTGAACAGCTCATAGTATCTTTTTGCATGAGCTCTTCCATACTTTTTGGCAATGTCTTTGCCAAAGACTTTCGTAGTGGACAGTTGTCTTTCAGGCCGTTCTTGAAAGATACGATCGCCACCTCTTGATTGCATTCCGGTATTCGATTGAACACCTCATAGTATCTTTTTGCATAGGCCCTAAGCCTTCATCTTTGCTGATCTTCAGGGCCATCAATGCGTCCACCCTTAATGGCTGCAGCTTGTTTGTCACGAACCTGGCCATGAACATCTCGGCCAGGCCTTCCCAAGTCTTCACGCTTCCCTTTGGTAATTTGTGGAACTAATCTGATGCAATCTCCCCAAAAGATGAGGGGAACACTTTGCAGAGCAATGGCTCGTTCCCACTATACAATGCCATTGAGTTCAAATATAATCCAACGTGGAAATTGGGTTTTGACTTACTATCGTATATTTGAAACCTCGGCATACTGAATCTCTTCGGCGCCTCAAACCTGTCCAATTCTACCGAGAATGGTGTCCTCGGCTTATCTGGGGAGGTTACCTCGGCGTCGGCATTCTGTTGCGTCCTCTTGAGGTAATCTCTTAAGTCTTCCTTCGTCCACCCAGGAGCTCGGCTATCTCCTGCTTTCAGTCTTTTTGGTAGGCTACTTTCAGCTTCGTGGTTAGTCCTTTTCGACCCTTCTCTATGAGTTGTGTCAAAGCACAATGCCTGCCCCTGAACATGTTGATGTCCTTTGGGATCTGCCTCCTTTGTGCGATGCGTCCTCCGTGATTCTTCTCTTCTTGACTCTCTTCGTCCGACTTCCCTAGAAGGTCAGTGAGAGTATCTTTTGCTCCCACTGTGCTGAGAGGCTACGGGGATTGTTTTCTGCCCTCCCTTCTAGGTATTGGCCGCTGGAATCGGCGTGTCGTGCAGCAGGAACGGTGGCTGCATGACTTTATTTTGCATCATGAAATTGACGACCGACTGTAGGTCTGCCAATATGTTTGCCATCTCTTTTACTTCTTCATCCCTCCGAAGGCACCTATCCTTCTATACCTGGAGGTCATCCTCGTTGTAGTATCCACTTCGATTTGGTTTCTTTGGTGCGTCGCCAGTCTGGTCGACGTCTTTTACTCCGTGATTCTAGTCACGAGTTTCTGCATTGCATTCATCTCTTGTGATATCAAGGTCAATAGGTCTCCCACTCCCAGCAGAAGTGTCGTCCCCAATCTTTTCCTTCTGTCCTTTACTGGCCATCTATTCTCCTTTTGTTCCCACAGAAGGCGCCAAATTGTGTGAGTGATTTTCCGATCACACTGCTCAACTTAGTATTCAGCTGGAGAACACTGGTAGAATAGATGACACCTAGCTGACCTGCAATAGAAAGAGAAGATTCCGGCGGTGGTTCGTCCACCCGGGGGTACTCCGACGATCAAGTCAGTATATCTCTCAAAGATAATTAATAGTGTAAATCTCACTGTTCAGAATCTGAAATTGCGTACCTTAGACCCATAGGGGTGCCTCTCTTTTATAGCTAACCCAATCATTGTCCCAACAGGAGCCTAGCTCTAATAAACTAAGGATTACTATAAATCTTGGACTCCTAGTAGGATTGGGATAAACTCCCTAAGAATCTTATCATTTCCCAACTGTAGTCTTCCCCTTTCTAGGATTCTTGTGCCTTATCTGCCTATCTCGGATTCCGATATCTTCGGAGGTAACCTCGGCCTCGCCGAGATAACCTCGGCGTCATGACCAGGACACGTGGCACCTCGGCTTACACGTCGGCGTCACCTTAGCCACGTGTTGGTACTCAGAAAATATATCTTCACATATATATTTAAGGCACCTATTGATATTTATTGAATACTTTTTAAATAAAAATATTGAATTTATAGAATACACTTTTTTTATTAAAAAAAAAATGGAAAGAAATTGTTTTTTATAAGCCTATTTTACATAAGATCACATATAGTGGCAATAATTTTTATGAGCCATTAGTAAATCCATTTGTATTTAACTTTTAATTATTAAAATTTTTTACACATAAAATATTAAGACTCAAAATTAATTTTCTAATTTAAAAATAAATTTTCATACATTAAACATATTAGTTGATAGAATAATATATATATTTTTATCTTTTATTTTTTAAATTGAAAGAATTATTAATAACTTATTTTGATTATCGATATAGTATTGTTATATTTTTTTTTTTTTTAAAAAGATTTTGTGGTCATAACATTACCCAACCATTCCAGTCCAGCGCCAGCCGTTGAACATAAAAACCGACATAGTAGAGTAGCAGTACACGGCCCATGTCTATCCATCTCTCTCTTATTAGCATGGCAAACGCGATGGGATGCAATTAAAGATAATTAATAATAAAAAATTTAATATTATAATATATATGTTACTTAAATGATAAATATATTCTTAATAAAATTTAAAATTTTGAGTTCAAAACTTACTTACACTGTATATAATAATTTTTTTTATTTTAATATATATAAAGTTGTCACGTGACATGAAAAGAAGAAGGTTTCGCTGAATCAATTTAATCTTTCACTTAACAATAATATAGATAATAAAGCCGACACTGTATTTTGCATTTATGTGACATAATTTTATTTTTTCAAAATGTCCATAAGAGCAGTTTTCCAGTTACAATAATATTTATGTCATTATTCATTCTTTTCTTTAATCACAAAAAAACAAAGGGTTTGTTTGGTTTGTTTTTGGGAGAGTTATTTTGAAAAAAAAATTTAAATTTTTGTTTGGTTTGTGGTTTTTTCAAAAAAATTTCAAAATCACTTTCTCTCTCTTACATATCAATCAATCATTTTTTTTCTCTCCTCTCTCATTCTCAATCACTTTTTCTCTCACACACATCTACTTAATTATAACAAAATATCAAATCATTCCAAACCCCCAAACTCCAAAATTATTTTCAAAATATACAACCAAACAAACCAAAAAAATTTTGGTAACGTTTACGTTTTCAGTTTATATTTACAAAAATTTTATAAACTGGTTTTTGTTTATTTTTGTTTATTTTTAGAAAAATATAAACTGCAAACACGTTTAGTAATTGGCAAAATGTTTAAAAAATTTTAAAAATATAAAAAGAGTGAGAAATAGCAAGTGGTGGCAAGTGGCGGCGGAAGACGGTGGTGAAAAGTGATGACGGCGGGTGGTGGGTAGTTGGTGGTGGCGGGTGGGTGGTGGTGGTGGGTAGGTGGGTGACGGTGGCGGGTGGTAGCGAGTAGGTGGTGGTGGTGGTGGTAGTGGTGGTGGCGGTGGCCTCATGGCGGTGGTAGTGGCTGGTGGTG
>NW_021026312.1:57228-115066 GCF_004153795.1 Camellia sinensis
CTAGAGTGGGAAGAACATTCACAAAAGAGGTGATTGAGGCCATGGCCTCCTTCAATGAAAAACAAATTTTCTCTCTCCAAAATTTTTTAAAATAAAATTTCTTTTGAAAAAATTTTTCCCCCTTTTTTTAAAAAAAATTTTCCCCCAATTTTTTTTTTTTTTTTTTTTGAAAATCAATCTCTCAAAAATAAACCACACACAACTTTTAGTTGTCTCTTACACTACATGATCTTTTCAATTGCACACGTAACGTGCTTTTCACCAAGTGTATTGCGTAATGTTATAATACACATTCTTTAAAAATAGATATATTATGTGCAAGTTAAAATATTTTATGGTATTGATATAATCACAAAAAATCATAATCAAATCATCTTATGTCATAACTTAATAGCTTATAATCAAACACGTTTGAGGCATAACTAAATATCTTTTCGGTTACAACCAAAATTACATTTACAATAAACCATAATCAAATTACAACCAACATCCAATGATTCATAATCTAATGCCACAAAGGTCTTCAACGTGTATATTATAAAATTTTCATAAAGATTTTAAAATTTTTCTTTATTAATAAGATTTTAGATAAATGCCAAAATAAAATCTTATCTTATTTGATTTGTGTTAAAAAAGAGAATATTTTGTGAGGTTTTGTATTTTTCTACTTATTGGTCATGTGGAACTTAAGAATTTATTTTGTGCTTGATCCATTATGTACTAAATGTTTGAGTATATATGATTCCAATCTTAATTTTTACGGCACATCAATTACATTATATTAGTTACTTGACAATACAAAATACTTTTTAAAAAGTGAAGACTTTGGGCAATTTTGTATGTTTGGCAATGGCAACATATTAAAATAGTTAAAAAGGAAAAAAAAATTATTATTAAAAAGTTCATTTTTAATTTTTTTTATAAAAATTAATTAAATTAACGGGTTTCGAAAATAATCAATTTTGTTTTAAAAAAAAATTCTTAGTTAAACTTAGGATTGTTTGGGGTGTCTTAAATAAGTGCACTTTTTGTCTTTTTGAACTAAAAAATTGAGAAAAAAATATGGATGTTTGAGTTAATTTTTTGACTTTTTATGAAAAAATATGTATTAAAAAATTGTATAACTTAGTGTGTAAGAAAAAATTAGAATTTAAAATTATACAACCATAATCTTTTACTTTTAGTGAATAGTGATAATTTTTTAACTTTTTAAGTAATTTCTTAATTTTTTAACTTTTTTTCAACCGGTCAAACTTAACCTTAATGATTGAACGACCGTTTGATAGTATGAAAAAAATAATGTAGTCCCCTGTATTGTGATATGTGCACGAAGTGGTGCTGACTATTCAATCTGCATTAAAAAAATTTCTTAGTGGTGCTGACTAGTCAATTGTCCACTTATATTGGTCCCGTTTGGGAGGATGATTTTGGCTATTTTAACCACAAAAGATAAAATAAATTATTTTAACCACAACAAATAAAATATCACATTTAATTCATAATCTATACATTTTTCTCTCATAAAAAATGTCATAAAATTTAAAAAGTCAAAAAATTCTTTTCAAATCAAATTTTTTAACCCAAACTAAAATAACTAAAAAAATAAAAAAGCTAACTCACTTTTCAAACCGCACCATTGACCTTTTATTTATTTATTTTTGGTGTATACTGACCTCTGATTAACTGTGGTAAGAATATAATAATTATCTCGATCTTTCTTTTAGGGTCCGTTTAGCAAGTAAGGTTGGGACTAAAATAGTCACAAAAGACAAAATAAGTTATTTTAACCATAACAAACAAAATATCACATTCAACACATAATCATTACACTCTTCTCTCACAAAAAAAAAGTCAAAAAAGTCAAAAAGCCAAAAAGTCCTTCCCAAACTAAGCTTTTTAGCCCAGGTTAAAATAGCCATAAAAGCCAAAAAGTCAAAAAGTCAACTCACTTCCCAAACGGAGGCTTAGTAAAATTTAAAAAATTAAAATTAATAATGTAAATGGTATAAAAATATAAAAATAAAATAAAATAAAATATATAAAAAAAATGATAATATTATTTTTCATTCAAAAGGAATTAAATGTTATACGAAATTAATATTAAGAAAACTTAATTAATTATGTTAAATTTGTGAGATTTATTATGGCTCCGTTTGGCAAGAGTTTTTTTGGCTATTTTAACCACAACAAACAAAACATCACATCTAACCCATAATCATTACACTTTTCTCTCACAAAAAAAGTCAAAAAATCCTTCCCAAATCAAGCTTTTTAACCCATGCTAAAATAGTCAAAAAATTCAAAAAGTCAACCCACTTCCCAAACTGAGGCTATATTTTTTTAAACTTGAAGAGAAATTAATACAATTTACCCAAAAAGAAAAGAAGATGAAAACCAGTCATTCTACCAAAATTGAAGTTGTCATACATTTTTTTTTTATTCAGAAAAATGGATATGCAAATAGGCTATTCCAATATATCCGTCAGGGAGTATTGTCCCTTAGTACCTACAGTATATCTGAAGGGAACCCCACTGCACCTACGTCGGGGCCGAAGCTTAGGCCCCCGCGTGCTCCAGGCTCTAAAGAGTATGTTTAACTCCAACAAGAGACTATAGAGCCTCAAACCCAAGCCTTGAGCGAGGGATTCGAAAGTCTTATTCACTGAACCAACCCCCTATTGATTCATTTGAAGTGTCATACATTTGAAGTGTTGTTACAAAGCATAAAGTATGATTGGTTAAAAATAAAGAGAACATAAGAAAAATGTTTTCACTTCATTTAAAATTATAAATTTTATTATTATTTTAAATATAGAAAAAAAAAATCAAACTTATTTTAAATTTTTACTAATCGTTTACAATTTTTCATATAAAAAAAAAAAAAAAAAAAAAAAAAAAAAACCGTATTTGTGCAAAAGTGTTATAAAAATGCTTTGAAATTTGAATTCTTTGAGTTCAAAGACTAACTTTAGTGATTGCGAGTGTACTCATTACTGTGAAGGTGTGTATTTTAGTGATTGATTATTTATATTTATTTTCTTTCTATTATGTCATTAGTGCTCTATTAAAACACTCAATATTCATACTCTGGCTCTGTTGTTTTCAGAGGTGAATGAATGGGACTTCATAGGCAGAGATTATTATGTGAGGGAATTTTGAATTAGTGAGGGGATTAAGTAAAATTATGTTTGTTTTGATGATAGTTGTTAGTGTAGGAATTGTTAAATTATTTTTATATAAAATAATAAAACAAATAAAAAAATATAAAAAATTAAACATTAATATTTAAAAAAAAATTCCCAATATATAAAAAATTAATATTTAAAAAAAAATTCCCAATATATAAAAAATAAAATAAACAAAAAAAATTCTAATCCCCTCACTATTTTTCTAATATCATCTCTACCTCTTCTATCCCAATTCTCTTTTCAAGGCCTTTACTAATACTAAAAGATTAAGCTTCTCCTCTCCATCTCTCAAAACAAACACTCTATACAATAATTTCACCTCACTATCAATTCTAATCCCCCTCTATAACTCCAAACAAACGGACTTAAATCATTATTGAAAGTGGTATTGAAGTTGGTACTAGTAGACTAATGGAGAGCATTGGCGTGTGAAGTACGATGAATTTGGCAGTGGATCGCCATCAATTGTTTTGGTGAATTTGTTCGTGCCAGATCATCAAAGAAGTGATTTGACAGTGCCGTTGAAATTATTTTTTTCAATTGAAAAAAAATAATTATAAAAAATATTATATCAAACTGATTAGTTTAATAATATTTAAAAATTCTTATTGTTATTTATAAACAGCTTTATGTATACTTATGGCTGGTTTGGCATAAGCTATATAATCCATCTTTTTATCTTTTTATTTTTTTCCATCATATCACCTTTCTACTTTTCTGCACATCTTTTTGTAAAAAGACAAAAAGTACACTTTTTTAGGACACCCCAAACCAACCCTAAAAATAAATAAATAACCATCACAAAAAATTCAAACTGAGAAATAAATAAACTATCATGTGCGACTCCCATAATGGGAGTTAAATAAAAGGGAAATAATTAGCAGTAAAAAAAATAAATTATAAGAATATAAAAAAAAAATTATATATTATAATAATTGAAATATTATACATTTTCATGTTTTTGTAATTTTTTTTGGGTTACATTCACTGTGCAGTTATTTCCCCTTAAATAAACACTACACGAATCACATACACCCTTTTAAGACCCTTAACTGTCAAAATGCATAATTTCATTAAAATGCAAATTATATTAGCATATCTGTAATTTATCTCTGATGTCAATTTCGTCATTATAATTTCCATTATATCAAGGTTGCCTTTTAATTTTTGAAATTGTATCAATGTAATCTAATTAATAACACTTGTTGAAAATTTGACAAAAAACAATGATAAATCAATGGTGCTACACATACCAATTACTATATCAATTAGTATACCAACACATGCTATAGTAATGTAATTTTAAAATTATGGATCCCACTTATTATACAAAGCACAAATACTCAAAACCAATAAAACTATGTTACATTATCCATTAGTACACCAATTGATATACTAATTAGTGCATATAATTTTATTCATGATAAATTGGTCAATTCAAAAGAGAATAAATTATTTCAAATTAAATGACAACATCTCAATCACTTCGATGAGAGTAAATGAACTACTTTCTCTTAATTTTAGTCAAATTTCTCAAAGGGTATTATTAAGTGGATGAAATTGACACAATATGAAAATTTTAAAGATAAAATTAGAGGGCATCTATTAGCACCGCATTTATTATTTTGGACTCCTCATTTCTTAACCATTTTTCTTATTACAATAATAATCTCAAATGAAATTATTAAAAAGAACATTAATAATAGTGGGACACCCATCTCACAATTAAATTCACACACCCACTAAATAATGAGATAAGGTTTATGAAAGCACCCACTTCCACCATCACCCATCCATCTTTCCAAAATCACACCCGCAAAACCTTGAGAACCTTCTGAAGGCGATCCGGTAACAATGGTGGCAATCAGTCGATTACACACACGTTTTTGGCAATGATAATGAGTGAAAGTTTTTTCGATAATTACAATTTCTTGAGACGAGAGAAGTACAATAATGTAAGTTTAGAGGAAATTCGTTGCCTTGTAAGGGTAAGTTTCTTGAAAAATACGGCAAAAATGATGAGAAATATTCGTATTTTTTTCAATAATGAACTCTCGAACACATAACCAAATTTTGGGAACACAAGCCCAGACATTGGTTATTTGTTCCGAAACACATGTTCGAACATGGAAATCTGATACACTTTGAAAGATTAAAATTGTTTACATTTGGAGGAGTTTTCATTTTATCAAGTTTGAGAACACAGGTCTGAACATTGGTTATTTGTTTGGGGACACAGACTCAAACATAGCTTATTTGTTCGGGAATACGGATCCGAACATTCTCAGTGAAAAAGAGAGGAGAGAGACTTCGTGAGATTGAGGAGGAGCGAGATTGAGACTAAGCAAAATACGAATTTGCTCCCTTCAAACTATACATACACATAGATATATATTAATATGTGTTGTTTTTAGGGTTTTGGATTGATCAAATAAATGGATTGAAGGAAGATATACGCACCTAATGCGAAGAAAAAAATAAAAATCACAAAAAACATATTCCTTACACTGATCGATTCACTTTAGAAATATTTTTCTTCCACCGTCATGAGAGAGAGAATGGGTTTTGGGGAGTTTTTTTTTTTTTTTTTTAAAATTTTTTGTTAAGAGTTTGAGTGTTTGGGTTCAGTTTTTTGAAAATTGTGTTTTTGTTTTTCGTGTTTTTTTGTTTTTGTTTTTAATGAATATTTTTTAAATTTTAAGAATTTTTTTTTACTTTTTTAGATACACCTTATTTATATGTATCTAAATAGTAAAATATTTTTAGCGACATATAAAAAATCGTCACAAAAAAATTATTTTTAACAATAATTTTATTAAGACTTATTTTCAATAGGATTTGATGAGAATTAAATCCAATTATTAGGATCTATTAACAATTTATTCCTTTTTTTTTACCCCACCGATGATCAAATCCTAGATCCATACCTATTAGCAACAACATCATTTGTTGTCCTATGATTGTATCCCAGTCCAATAATAGGGTACTAAAGGGAAATGATAGAGAGCTCTAAATATAGAGTTCTAATTTGAGCTCTAATGATGTGTCAAAGCAAAAAAAAAAAAAAATAAAATAACAAAATAAGGCACAAACGTCACATCAGGGTGGAACCCACCTTCCCATTAGAGCTATTAGAGCTCCTATATTAGAGCTCTAAAGCATTTTTGGGTACTAAAATGTTTATATTATTCAAGAAACAAGGGACGTGATGGATAAATTCAAAATTCTATTAGATAAATAAACCGCCACGTAATATGCCGGACCGTGTGATAATTTACTCTTTTGATTTTTGCATCATTTTAGTTTTGAACTTTTTTACAGTCATATATTACAGTTTTATAAAACAGAAAAATGGGTGATGGATAGATATTATAAGGGTTGTTTGGGATGCTCTAAATAAGTGTATTTTTTGTCTTTTTATAAAAAGATGTACAGAAAAATAGAAAAGTGATGTGATAAAAAAAATAAAAAAGATAAAAAGATAAATTATCTAAAGAATGTCAAACCAGCCATAAATCTGACATGCTCCACCCTTTTTGGTGTGGACTTATACCAATATGGTTTGTTCAACGGTGTGGTTGTTGTGCAATCGTGTGAAGTCCCATGTTTTTCACGTAGTTAAAGATTTCACTTGGTTATGTAAGGGTTGGTTTGGGGTGTCCTAAAAAAGTGTATTTTTTGTCTTTTTATGAAAAGATGTGCAGAAAAGTAGAGAGGTGATGTGATGAAAAAAAGATAAAAAGATAAAAAGATGGATTATATAGTTCATGCCAAACCAACCCTAATGCTGTGTTTGGTTAGGGGATTTGGAGAGAGATTTGGAAAGGGAAAGGGAAAAGGTGTGTGGAACTAGGTGAAATGTAGGTACATTATATTCACATTTTACCTAACTTTTCCCTTTCCTTTTCCAAATCCCTTCTCAAATCGTCCAACCAAACACAGCGTAAGTGGATTAAAGTCAGAACTAGTATTATTTATTTATTTTGAGTCATTAGTTTCCCTAATTATAAAGTGGATGGGATTTTTATACTCTTCATTTCATTTTAAAAAGTTACAACATGTTATTAAAATTGAAAATTAACTGTCTATAATTATTATGTTGTTAGAAATTTTACAACTTTAATTTTTTTTTTTAAATATTAATGTGCATAATTATTGATCATGAAATGAAGAAAGACCAAGGTACAACTGGATGAATCCAAAAAAAAAAAAAATACTAAGAAGCAGGTCGAAATTTCCAAATTGGGATTTTGACAAGAGGGGGTCTACTTGAAAGATTTTGACCAAAAAAAAAAATTTGTTACTTTAATGCAATTTTTAGAAATTCATTAAATTTTTAGGTAAGCCATTTTTTCCATTTAAGAAATATTTTATTTTTGGACTAGTGAAGATGAAAAGATATAAAGAAGGTCAAATTGGCAAAAGTTCAACATTTTATCCAGTTACATGAAAGATTAGCTTGTTTGAACAAACTCTTTCTTTAGTCCAGGATGTGATAACTATGTGTTCCTTTTATTCCATGGGAATATTGGATCTCTACAAAAGTTAGGGTCAAATACCTAAATGATTATCAAAATATGCATCTTGTATCATTTTGATTTATGATATTTTGAATGTGTCGATCTATTTTCTCACTAATTAATTTTTCCTTTAAATAGTCTCTACCTCTCTTTGTATCTATAATTGATTATGGAAGTAAGGGTATTTTCGTCAAACTTCTATGACACTTAATAAGTTGGGGTTTTTTAGCAAGTGACTTTTTTGCCTTTTTTTTTGTTTTTTTGTTTTTTTGGATTAAAATTCACAAAAAGACAAAATAGGTTAAAATAGTCAATAAGATTAAATGTCACATCAAATCCATAATCATTTTACTTTTTCTCTCACAAACATCATATCTAATTACAAAAAAATCTAACCATTTTTTCAAACACAAAAATTTTAGTCTATTAAAATAGTAAAAAATTAAAATAGCTTAATAAAATAACTAACTCTCCAAACGAGGCCTAAATTGAGTCATTGGAACATTGGAGATGAATGAAACAAATAACATACTTTGATGACTATTGTTTTCTCATTTTGTTGATGTGTAAATGTGGTTTGACAAAATTGACCTTACTGTCATTATCGATTGTAGATGAAAATAGAGAAGGATACGATTTACAGAGAAAATTAATAGTTAGAGGGACCAAATTGACAAATTTAAAATATTGAGAAGTAAAATGACATAAGGCATATACTTTGAGACTATTTGTATATTTAATCCTAAAAGTTATGGGCATGGATAGTAAAATTTCAATTGGATTGTTTTAGAGTGCTGTTATTAGCACCTACCTTTCTTCTTTAGACCCTTCATCTTATATATTTTTTTAAATTCCAATTTTATCCTAACATGAAGTTACATTTTTACCCTTATCCCTAATATTCTAACCCTAACTTTCCAAACCCTAACCCTAACCCTAACCCTAACCCTATTTTCCCAAATGTACTGTTGACGTCAAACCCTGCTTACAATGCCTCCATGAACTCTTTCGTCTCCGACCTCGGGATTGTCATCAAATTATTCACCAAGTCTAATAACAAATCAACCAAATTTCATGAGAAACAAAATTCAAAGTCAATACAAGACAAATATGAAATTGATTTGATTAATAAGAACCTGCTTTAGTCATTTCGATACTGCTATCGATGATGGAGAGGATTTTATTAACCTTGTTAGGGACAATCTTGATGAAGAGCTCGGGTGCAGAATCAAGCTTGCTTTTGTCGATCAAGCTCTCAAATTGAATCTGAGGTATGGAAATACTCTTGGATCTTGAAGGACGTTCCTGATACTCTGATTGCCACCTGAAAAGAGATTAACACTCCGGTCGGGGGTGCCGGAATTAGCACTCCGACGGAAAAGTCTGTATATGTCTCACGTTTGCTTATGTCTCAAGTTTCTTGAGGTTATCTTTTACATACCTTTCTTTGGCTGATGTTCCTCTATTTATATCCACTTTTGGGCCTCAGGGTCAGGCCCACTTTTAATCCACCGTGTGATTGTTCACTCAACTCCTCTCTCAATTGGTTCTATGGTCGATTAGAATGCTCGGCTTCTGGATGGTACAAGACGAGGTCGAATATAATATATATCTTGATTTTCCAAATGTGTACTCGGCCTCTTTGCATCCCCTAATATTCGGCTCCCACAATTACTGCCAAACACCCCACTAACAACAGTTAGTTGGTGTGTTTGGTTTCGAACTTGAAAAGTCAAAACAGAAATTCGGCGGTTAACCTCATTCCAATGCGAGTGTCAGAACGCACACGTTTTTCGGTCATCATTACAATTTCCCGTCCCTTCGTACGCTTCCTTCATTTATTGTGATTTAAAACTTTGTTGTCCGTTCAAATGCATGTTTTTTGAATACTCAAAGCTCCTAGTCTGCCTTTCGATATACCTCCTCTATTTCACGACCTCTGCAACCTTCTTCCGTTTCTCATTGTCTCCTTTACTTCTTGTAAGTTTTCTTCTCTTTCATTTCGAATACCATTTCCTTGTTTGTTTTTAGTTTAGCGTACTCCATAGACTGGCTAGGATAGCAAAACATTTGAAAGACTTCCTTTCTGCGGATCAAATTTTTGGTTTTTGACGGCATTTTTCCATTCCTGACGATGTCCCTCTGTCACTCGTGACAAACATCACCCTTGATATGGAGAGGACTCATGAAAGTACAATCATCTTTCCTCTCATTTCAATTGCTGAGGGCGGAGTTCGTTTTCCCCTTCACCCATTTCTTAGGGTCGTTCTTCGTCATTGGGGTCTAATCCCTTCTCAACCTAATGTAAATTTTTTCCAAATCATAATGGGGATTATAGAGTTGAACCGACGCCTTAGGATCAATCTTGGCATACCTGCTATTCGACATTGTTATGCCTTGGCCAAATCTTCTGGCCAGCAAGGCGCTATTTTCTCAGGACCAAGGACACCGACCATCACTTGGTGACTATGCCTGCCAGTTCTGGCAAGCGAGTTGATGATGTCATGGTCATTGTCTAAGGTAACTGGGAATTCGGCGAAGGCGAAGATCGTCTAGATCCTGTACCTAGATGGAGAGGTGAACCAGGTGGCCGTATAACTCCTTACGTTTATCTACTTTATAGTTACTCGGCTTTTTTTCCATGTACTTATCGTTTTGTTTGTGCAGGCAACGATTTGAAGAAAGTTATGGTTTTGGCCGATGACGTTGTGCTTGTGGAAATCAAAACCGCACTCTAGTTCTTTGGCCATTCAAACCTCCAGAAGCAAGGGAGGGCAGCCCATATACTTCTGAGGTACGAGCCGACTTATACAACATTTTCGGTCGCGGACAGCATTCCGATTCCATGGGGCGAATAGCAGCTCACGACCCTTATCTTCCCCCGCTTCAAAAGCCTTAGGCAGATTGGTTTGGAAGCTTCTGATTCGGAGCAGGCCGAAAAACCAGTAGCCGTAGAAGTCGCCGAGCAACCGAGTCAGTCTGCTTTGGAAGCCGAAGAAGTTGACGAGGCTCTAAACTTGGTGTTTGAAGAAGCCGGCCTTAACCCATCCAACCATCTATCCACTTTAGGTCGAGGGAACGTCTCTTTTGAAGACATTTTTACTGATTTAGGAGATCTCCCCAGCTCGTATCCTGAGAACATGGTGAGGGAATCGCTTACGCAGCTGTCAAGGAGAAAGAACACCAAATGGATGGCCGCCCAGAGGAGGGTCGAGACCATCCGTTCTAAACCTGCTGTCGCGGCTGAGTCTTCTCCGCCTGTTATTGTAGAAGAAACGGCTCAAATTGAGACGGCCGAGACGGAGCAAATAGTCAAACGGTTGAGTCAGGAGGCCGATCAAAGGGGGAAGAAACGTCTCGCCAAGAATGAAGTCCGCACTGAGGAAAACCCTACCGACAAACGGCCGCTCATAGAGGAGTCAGACTCGGTTGTGCCATTTGTTGTTCAACCAAGGATAAAAAACGTGTCGATTTCCTTTGATGCGTCGGCTCTGAAAGATCAGGCCGTGGCATTGAGCATGACTTCCTCAATTTCCCTACTGCCTGACAGGGCAACTTTTCGGGCAGACCCAGGTTTGCTGGCAATAGCATTAGCCGCTTAGTCGGCCATATTGGTACATGACTTGATCCTTATCTGCTGCTTTCTGCCTATATTTTTTTATTCTAATTCTTTGTTTTGCCGATAGCGGGAAGGATAACCGAGATAGGCTACCGTCAACACGATGCTATTGAACAGATTGGCCTTCTGAAAGCAGAAATTGAAAGTGAGAAAAGCAAGGCTGTCGAGGCCTCTCAAAGGGCCGAGTATGAGGTAGCGAAAGCGGCCGAGGAAAGTGCAAGGGCCAATGCCGAGTCAGCAAAGGCAAAAGTTCCGACCAGCTCAGGATGGCCACCAAAGAGAGGGCAAACGCGAGCGAAGACGTGCTCAAGTTAGCCTAGGAGGTGATTGCCAAATTGGAAGCCGATTTGGAAGAGTCGAAGAAAGCGAAGGAAGTAGCCGACTCCGAGATTTCCAAAGAGTTCTAAGCTGGGAAGGATGCCGTCTTGGGCGACTACACAGAATAAATGCCCAAGTTCAAGAATCAGGGCTTCAAACATGACTGGCTCAAAGCCCTCACTGCCGCTAATGTGACATTGGTCCAGCCGATTCGATACGAGCAGGTGGACGTTGAGCCGCTCGAGTCTGACCCTAAAGATTGATTAGGGTGATAACTTGATTTTTGTTAAGAATCTCCCGTGTATAATTTTTGTAGATTTTTGTTTATTTACTTCGGTTGGAAGTTAAATGTAAAGTAATTTTTATGTGTAAAATGACTACATCTGTACTCAATTTATTAATGAAAATTTCCTTTGTTTTTTTGTTTGTTACATGTGTAATCATAGAATGGGATTGTTGAAACAATTTAATAAGATAAATCGGCGGGCAAATAACTGCGTGGTTTTACAAGTAAGCCAAATTAGTTAATTAAAGGACTGAGGTGGCGGGCAAATAACTGCGTGGTTTTACAAGTAGGCCAAATTAATTAATTAAAGTACTGAGGTTAGGCCGAATAGATCACTCAATCTGCCTTTGCCTTAGCAGATTAGTGAACGTGGCCGCTGAATATCGGTAGTTCATGAATTGGCTGGGGCAGTCTATCGTTTCGGCACAAATTACAAATTATTAATACTAGGCCGAATCGATCAACCAATCTGCCCTTGCCCCAGCGAATAGTGAACGTGGCCGCTGAATATCGATAGTTCATGAACTGGTTGGGGCAGACTATCGTTTCGGCACAAATTACAAATTACTAATACTAGGCCGAATAGATCAATCAATCTGCCCTTTGCCCAGCGGATTAGTGAACGTGGCTACTGAATATCTGTAGTTCATGAATTGGCTGGGGCAGACTATCGTTTCAGCACAAATTACAAATTACTAATACTGGGCCAAATAAATCAATCAATCTGCCCTTGCCCTTGCCCTATCAGATTAGTGAAGTGGTCGCCGAATATCGGTAGTTTATGGTGTAGAACTTTGAAGAGATCGCTTTGGGAGCAGTGTACTCGCGAGTAATAAAAGGTGTGGTTACTTCATGTGCGTAGATTCCATTAGTGTGTCCAAACTCAACTCAACCCAATGCGTTGAACGAGGTTGGAAAAGTGTGAATATCTAGTAGACTATTCTTCAACAGTAGAGGGGAGGGTAGGACACTGGCTGAGCTGGACTCAGTGATGAATCGAGGTGGCGAACCTTTACGAATGGGAAGTAGGATGTCTCGGGAGCGCGAGAGGTGCCACTCTCCACGTCGTTGCAGCAGGTCACCTAAGAAGGAGAAGCAGCAGCGGGGGAACTTCCCTCATTCTCAAAGTGAGGCCAGTGGGCCACCGCGTCCATCGAGTTTTTCAGTCTTTATCGGGAACAGACCGATGACGGAGGCAGATTCGATCATTCGAGATCCATACGTAGCAGTTGAATTTGCATGATAGATTTTTCTGCCAGAAGTCCAACAGTCGATAATCGGTCGACCTGATTTCAAAGTGTTTCGGGAGGGAGTTCATGGAGTAGTAAAAGGGCTATACACCGCCTATGAAATCGGCATGTGCCTACGTGCCGCACGGCGGGAGATAGAGCAGAAAAATGAACGCATTCGAAACTTGGAAGCTTGCGCAGAGAAAGCTGAACGTGAATTAAGAAGAGTCAAAACTGCCGAGACGTCGTCGACAGGCCAAGCTAACCCGATTGTGGAGGAAAGGGTGACCTAACAGCTTATAAGTCATGCGATTGCCGATCGAGAAATGTCAAGCATGTTTGCGATAGAGGCTGCAAAGACTAGGGCCTATGAACAAAGCTTCTATGAGGGCCAAAAAATTGGGATACAAAAGACTAAGGAAAAACTTGTCGAGGAGGTCTGTCGATGCGAGAATCGTAGATTTAAGCACGGGTGGATCAAGGCTCTCCAGGCCACGGAGGCTTTCCGTGCAACAGGCGTTGATTCGGCGTCGCCATTATATCAGCGTCACAATTTTCCCTTCGCAACTTTCGAAGTAGAGAAAAGTGACAACGAAGGTGGTACCGAATAAAATTGAACACATTGTACCTCTTTAACGCAAATTGGATGCGGATTATGTATTCACGATCAATTTAATGAAACATATTATTTGAAATGTTTGCAAGTTATTTCAGTCAATGTTTATAAATTAAGCTATGATCATCTACCATTGTATGTCAATTGCGTTAGCGTTTATCAATCACAATGCTCATGAAAGGAGCTTCGAATTCGGATACTCGTTCGTGCCAACCGTGATTTCCATGAAAGGCGCTCCGAATTCGGAGGCTTATTTGGCCCAACCGTGCTTTCCACGAAGGGCGTTCCAAATTCGGAGGCTTATTCGGCCCAACCTTGTCTTCCACGAAGGGCGCTCCGAATTCAGAGGCTTATTCGGCCCAATCGTGATTTCTACGAAGGGTACTCCGAATTCGGAGGCTTTGTGTCTTAGCCAATCGTGTTTTCCAAGAAGGGCGCTCTGAATTCAGAGTCTTATTCGGCCCAACCGTGATTTCCACGAAGGGGGCTCCGAATTCGGAGGCTTTTTGCTTTAGCCAATCGTGATTTCCACGAAGGGCGCTCCGAACTCGGAGGCTTTGTGTCTTAGCCAATCGTGTTTTTCACGAAGGGCGCTCCGAATTCGGAGGCTTATTTCGCCTGTAGACGTCCCCGAACGCCCCGGAAGGGAAATCCCATTCTGTTCATTGGGGTCACTACAGTTCAGGACTCTAAAATTGTCATGGTTCTAAATCTGAACCAAAGAGTCCAAATCCGGCAAATCGTTTTGAGAAAACAGATTTTGAAAGAAGTGCCATGGACTGCTTTGCCAGATACAGAGTAGCCACCTAAATATTTTATTTTGGGGAAATTTAGGTAACCCTGACTCGTTTGCCTAAGGCCACGTGTCCGTCATCACCAAAGTTGCCTCGGCTCGGGAACTTGGGTACGATTGGGAAAGGTCACTTCGTGAGCACCCCCGCTCGCCCGATCAAAGATCAGCCTCTACTAACCACGATATCTATTTTTGAAAACATTATGTGTTCTTATTCCGGTTATTAGCCTAGATTTACTATGTGATGCGCACAGCATACAAGTATAGACTGGATCGCCTAAATTGGAACAAAACGTTTCATGTTTGTTTATTTGAAAATGGTTTGATGGTGCTACTCGCAAGTAGGCTAAGACATGGATTTGCCACCCTCGGGTGGGCTTAGAAAAATATGATTTTGCCACTATCTAGTGGGCTTAAAACACACATTTGATGAATTGTTTCAATCCAAATAACCCGACCTTCACCCACAGGCATTCAGGCAGATATATCACATAAGCAATTAGCCTCATGGTAAGCATGCTATCATGGCAGTCACTCACACGCATGCAAGGATGCTAAAGCATAAAACTTACCGAGTACTCCAAGCCAAAACAGAAGCTAATTAGAAATCCATGCATGATCCTAATTATACAGAAATGCCTAATGTAACACATGCAAAAGTGCAACTATAGCAGGCTCGGCTATTCTAGACATGGCATATGAAATGCTACAGCTAACATGTATTCAACTTGGAATTGAAAATACAATGCAGTTAGTATGATGCGCCGAGCCCGGTGCATGCAAGACAGATGAATGAATGCAAACATGCTATCATACTGTATGCTAATTGAAACATGCCCTAATCTAACCATTATAAGCGGGTAAATAAAAGGGAGAAAGACGTGGGGTTGGAAGACATACATCACACACACGCACACTTATTATAGTTGTGCCCTCGCGCAGAGGGTCCGAATAAAATACAGTCCCAAATAATTACAGTCCAAATATGTACAAAACCCTAATTAATTAACAAATTAAATTAGGAAAGCAATAAATTGGCATGCAAACCAGGGACTGCCTCAAATCTGCTCCGGATGATGAATGATGCATGCTCGGGCTGCCTTGTGCAGAGAATCCCTCGCGATGCCCCGGTTTGCCTCTATTTGCAATTATTCTTGGAATGCGTGCCAAACTCCGAAAGGCTGTCGATTTCTAATTTGCTGCAACAGAGAGCAACAAAGGGGCATGGCAAAGTATTTTCACATATGTATGCATGACTATTCTTCGGGGAGTGTAGTCCTCGATCCTCGTGCCACCAATTACGTACATCGATGCATGATGGCCGAGGAGTCGAATTGCACGACTCAATATGAAATGAATGCACATATAAACACAACAAGACCTAAACTCCATCATGGATAATCCGGAGTGTCGGCGACAAGGAATTGAGACACGTTTCGTCACTCGGAGTGCGAAACGTTCCTCGTTTCCCGTGTTCGGGCTAACTCCTATCCCAAATACAATGCGATATGCATGACATGCATGAATGCAACTAATATACAACCTAGCATGCATGATGCTATGAAATGGCATACACGATGCACGAGGTAACATGGCATACACAATGCGCTAACATAAAACCTAGCATACGCAATGCTATGAAATGAAATGGCATACACAATGCACAATGGGCTTACACCAACATGAGTGGACCTCAGCCACACTCACATCAGTAGCCATGAGATGAAAATGAGACACTCGAAATGCGTGCACACATGCACGTAAACCGAGGACCAAGCCTAAGGCACAAATGCCACTCTAACAAGACATGGTAAGGCACGAAATATGGCATACAAACATGCAAGTTTCAGCACTGAAATATGATGCAAAATGATCCCGAAACATGGAAACATGGCACCCGATGCATGGAATGGCCCCGAAACACAAAACTAGGCATACGCATTGGCCTATAGCTATACAAAGCATGCATTATTTGATCATGAAGAATGAAGATAGATGAAATACAGTCCCAAAACATGCATATTTCCAGTTTATAACAAGTCCCAAAAATGAATGAAAATAGGACTAATCTATCATGCAAAAGTGGCCCTAAAATAGAGATTTAAACACAAAGGGATAGCAGATGGCCCCGAATGGCAAATAACCCTTCAACAAAGTTGAAGAGGAGCTCAAAATAGGGCACTTTACAGTTTACATCAAGCCACTAAAATAATCAAAAATAAGGCCAAACTATCATGCAAGAAAAGGCCTAAAAGAGGGGTAAAGAGACAAGTGGCATCTTCTGTTCTCAAACAGAGGAGAGCCCTTCAACAATGTTGAAGAGGGGCTCAAAAAAAGATTTTTCACAGTTTGTGGAAAGGTCCAAAACAACTCACAAATAGGCCTAAAATACTATGCAAAAATTGGCCTAAAAGAGAGATAAAGAAGCAAGTGATAGCAGGAGGCCTCAAACAGAGGAGATCCCTTTAAAAATGTTGAATAGGGGATCAAAAAAAGTTATTTTACAGTTTATGGAAAAGTCCAAAACAACTCACAAATAGGCCTAAAATACTATGCAAAAATAGGGCCTAAAAGAGAGTTAAAGAGGCAAGTGACAGTTGCTGTTCTCAAATAGAGAAAGACCCTTAATCAAACATGAAAAGGGACTCAAAATATAACTATTTACAGTTTGGGTCGGAGCCCAAAAATTCAAGAAAGTACGGCTTAGATACAAAGCAAGAAAAGACTAGAAAAGGGAAGAAAATGACTCACCCTTGTAGAACCAAACTTCAGCAGCTTTTGGACCAAGGAAAGGTGCTTCTAAACTCTGAAAAACAGCCTCAAGTTGCTGGAAGTGGAGTGTGGGTTGATAGGCTATGAGTTGGTGTAGAAATGGTGTAGGAGCAAGGGTATTTTGAGGCTTGGAGTAGAGAGAGAGGGAGGCTTCAATGTAAGAGCTCCAATGGATTTTTCTAACCCTTAAAAATGCAGCTGAGGGGCTGGTTATATAGGCAAAGGAATGGAGAAAAAAGGGGGGAAAACAAATTCAAATTTCCCCCCAAAGGGCACCCCCCCGGATACAGGGTCTGGGGGAAAACAAAATACACAGCTGGAAGGAGCCAGGTGAGAGGATTCTGGCCGACTAGGTTCAAAAGGGCCAAGGGGCCAGCCGGCCACCTCCCCTGGTCAGCCGACTAGGGGTCAAAAGGGTCAATCACAATTACTGGTCGGCCTACCCAGAAAGGTGGCCTCCCATGTGTGCACAACACAACTATGTGGTTAAAACCCAGAAAAAGTAAACCAGGAGGGAGAAAAGACCATTTTTTAGAGGGGGTCAAAAGGGTCAGGAACAATTATTGGTCGGCCACCAACTATTGGTGGCCTCCCAGGTGTGTACAACACAAATATGGGGTTTAGGGTTCAAGAAAGTGGCCCTGGGGTGGTCAACATTGGCTTTTAAGTGAGGAAAACGGGCGTCGGAGGGCGATGAAGGAATAAAGCTTTCTTTTCGGAACAATTTCTGGCCTCCCACCCTCCTACAAGCTTCCTAACAATGAAAATAAGGTCTCCACCAAAAATGAACCAAAACGGATGCAAAACGGAGGTTCAGGGGACCGAAACGCGCGGCCTAGGGCCCCGAAAATGGGCTGTTAAGCACTGGAGGTGGCGTTCGACCACGAAGTTGGTCTCTCGGGCCACAGTGTTCCTCAAAAGGGAGGAAATAAGATGTATGCCAAAAACTGGAGCAAACGGAGGTGGTTAAGCGGTCCCGAACCGAGGCACACGGCCGTCGGCTCCGAAAAATCGAAAAACCAAAAACCGGGCTCCAAACGGGAAAAATGGCCTACGACCACAAAACGTAGCCTACGGCCACTGAGAGATGATCTACGAGACCTCTCCCTCCCTTTGGGAAGAGAAAACAGAGAAAACGGAGCCTGGTTCGCAAACCGAGGCAAGGCACGAAAGAGTCCGGAAGTCCGGAGGCAAGGCTTGCAGCCGGGACTCTGAAACTTCTGAATGAGCACAATATGCAATATCACCGAGCGCTCAACTGGTGACGTCTGAGTCTTAAGGTCGGTCAAAAATTGGGTGTCTACACCGCCCAACTGTGATTTCCACGAAAGGCGCTCTGAATTCGGAGGATTATTCGGCCCAACCGTGTCTTCCACGAAGGGCGTCCAAATTTGGAGGCTCGATGTCTTAGCCAATCATGTTTTCCATGAAGGGCGCTTTGAATTCTAAGGCTTATTCAGCCCAACTGTGATTTCCATGAAGGGCGCTCCGAATTCGGAGGCTTTTTGCCTTGGCCAATCGTGAATTCAGAGGCTTATTCGGCCCAACCGTGTCTTCCACGAAGGGCGCTCCAAATTCGGAGGCTTATTCGGCCCAACTGTGATTTCCACGAAGGGCGCTCCTAATTCGGAGGCTTTTTGCCTTGCCCAATCGTGATTTCCATGAAGGGCGCTCCGAATTCGAAGGCTTATTCAACCCAACCGTGTTTTCCATGAAGGGCGCTCCGAATTCGGAGGCTTAGTGTCTTGGCCAATCGTGTCTTCCACGAAGGGCGCTCTGAATTCGAAGACTTTGTGTTGGCCAATCGTGATTTCTACGAAGGGCACTCCAAATTCGGAGGCTTTTTCACACAACCAAAACTCACTGGACAACAGGACATTATATTAGAGAAAAGAAAGATATACGCTGTGTAAAAACAAAACAAGCTATCGTGCCGTACAAGTTAATGATAAAATTTGCGCAAGTGTGTGGAATTCCACGGGCGCGACAAGCTTTTTCCATCCATGTCTTTGAGTCGATATGCCCCGGTCCCTACGATTGAATCAATCTGATAGGGGCCGTCCCAGTTAGGACCCAATTTTCCGTTAGCCGGATTTCTAGCAGCGAGGAGCACTTTCTTGAGGACCAATTCTCTTGGTATATAACGACGTAGCTGAACACATTAATTATACAACTTAGCGAGCTGTTGTTGGTACCGTGCCATGGATGCAAAGGCACGGTCTCAGCGTTCTTCAATCAGAGTCAAGTCCAAGGCCAACATTATGTCATTTCGGCCCATATCGAAAACTTTTGATTTCAAGGTTGGGAGGCCGATCTCCAGGGGGATGATTGCCTAGGTTCTGAAGCACAGAGCAAATGGCGTTTCTCTAGTGGACTGTCTCGGAGTAGTGCGATGAGCCCACAACACACTGGGCAACTCTGCGACCTATTTGCTTTTAGCTTTCTCCAGCCTTTCTCTTGATGCCGTCCAAGATAACCTTGTTGATGGCCTTCACTTGACCATTGCTCTGGGGGTAAACCGGCGAGGAAAAGTAGGGCCGGATACCATAGGTATCGCACAATTCTCGATACACGCCACAATCAAATTGGGTATCGTTGTTAGAAACAAGTGCTCGTGGTGTGCCGAATCTTGTTATGATGTTTTTCCATACAAAACGTTTGATGTCGGAATCTCGAATGTGTGTTAGTGCATCTGCTTCGACCCATTTTGTGAAATAATCTATCGCAACAATTAGGAATCGCCTGTTGCCCAGGGCTCGTGGTAACGGTCCAACGATAGCAAGGCCCTATTGAGCAAACGGCCAAGGGCTAGTGATAGAATTTAACTCCTCGGTTGGTAGGTGAGTTAAGTGGGAAAACTTCTAGCATTGACCACATTTCTTGGCATAACACTGGGTGTCGGTTCGCATGGTCGGCCAATAGTACCCCTGCGACACGGCGCCGTGAGCCAGAGAACGTCTTCCTGAATGGGCTCTACAATTGCCTTCATGTATTTCAGATAAAAGTTCCTTGCCTTTATCCGGGTGAACACACTCTAAGTACGGCCCGAAGAGAGATTTTTTTGTAGAGCTTCCCCTGCGGATCCAAATAGTATCGGAGTGCTTTGTTTCGGAGTTTATGTGCTTTTTTCTTATCCATCGAGAGCTATTCTGAAGATAGGAATGCGGCGATAGGGTCCATCCAACTCGGACCGGGTTCGATAACATTGACTTGAACTGGTTCTGAAAAGGCAATGTTCGGCTCGGGGACAAACCCTACTTCAATTGTCCGCTTAATTTCTGAGTTGATAGCAGAGGCTAAGTAAGCCAGGGCGTCTGCATGCATGTTCTGATCTCGGGTTATTTGATTCAGTTCGTAGTGATCAAATTTCACGAGCAAAGAATTAGCCGTTTTCATATAGGCTACCATGCGGTCATTTTTTGTAACGCCCTCAAAATAACAACATTAAACTCATCAATAGAGACATGCATTGATATATAAAAGTTCCACATTCTTCCATTTATCAGAGTTTCATTACAAAAAGTATTACATGTTAACGACAAAAGCAAATGCCCTAAAGGCTTACAGCTTTCCAAGTTAACACTTCGTTACAACAAAAGAGTACTAACTCATTTACACATTAAGCCCTTGGCTTGAATTTACATGTAATACATCAAAAATAAAACGACAAGCGTGTGTCCGCCTCTAGCCTCCCAAGCTATGTCCTTGGAGGCGGCATGCTACCTGTACCTGAAAATGATATTCCCATATAGGGTGAGCCACAGCCCAGTAGAAATACACTAAACCAAATATGAACAATGACTAAAAGATTAGCAGTTGATAGATGGCCAACACTGATACTTTCTCTTATCACACTTTACAGTTTCATGACATGTAAGTCCATGTTACAATTCATTTTCTAGTTCCTTTCAATTCTCATTTTATAACCATGGCTCAGAACCTGGCCAAACAACTCATATGAGACAATAACTCATATCAAGCACTTCCCCATTTCATAATAGATAAGCATACTAGCTATATCACAAACCAACAGATAAGCATACAAGCTATATCATCAATTCCACAGATATGCATATGAGCACTATCACACTTCCAATGACAAGCATATGAGCTCTGTCAATACATCACTAGATAAGCATATGAGCTCTATCTACGGAGTCCATCCCCTATCTCCTCCCAACAACATCCGGTTTAGAGGTCCATCCCCTATCTTCCCCTAAACCGTGGAGTACATCCCCTATCTCCTCCAACACAACACAATGCATATAAACAACAATTATACACATCATCACACAATACATAAATTTAATGTATCCTTTCAATCGTCAATCTCAATGACAAATTCCAGTGATTAGTTTCAGTTTGCCTAATCATCATGCATTGTCTACAACAATCAAGACTATCCTCCACCGATAGCCCAAAGCAGTTATTTCTATACAGAAAATAAATGCAACAATAGATATATAATCAACATTCCAAATAGGTGAGCGATAAATAATCCGACTACACCCTTTAATCCCACACATTTCCAAATCCATTTCTCATTCCTCATCATTGATTATGCAAATTAATTAACCAATGTAGTTAAGGCATTTTTCATAACTTACATTACAACCCTTAGGTTCCATTTTCATTAATGTCTTAACATTAATTTCACATTTTCCATGCCAAACATGCATCTAGGTTTTATATAGTTAAAACCCCAACCCTTGTAAATTTACATAAAAGCCCCCACACTTTCACAAATTACTAAACCAACCCCAACATCTCAAAATACCAAAATTTAAAGACAAAGTTCATAGAAAGGAGTAGGATATCCCTACCTCAAAGTTTGAGCTCCAATGGAGATGAAGACCAAAACCAAAATGCTTCAAATTTCGAAATTTTCAGATTAAAATGTAGCCCTCGACGATCAACACAACTTTCGTAAAGACCAAAAGTGAGCAAACAACTCCTACTAGATCAAATCTAAGAGAGAAGGGCCGGTTTTAGAGTGAGAAGCTCTGAAAATGGCTTTTTGGAAAAGTAAGAGAGAGAAAAGATCTTGAAAAAGTGATCCAAAAGTCAGATCTCAGATTTATATAAAAGTCTCCCCGCTCGAGCGTCCAAACCCCCGCTCGAGCGTCACTCACAGACTCCCGCTCGAGCGGCCAATCCCCCGTTCGAGCGCCGGATGCACACTCCCAGCACTTTTGCAGACAGGTCTCCCGCTCGAGCGTCCAACTCCCCGCTCGAGCGGCACTCACTCAATCCCGCTCAAGCGTCCAATCCCACGCTCGAGCGTCCAACACTGCACAGGAAATACTGGATGGGTGGACTTCCCGCTCGAGCGCCAAAACCCCTGCTCGAGCGGACAGGTCAAAATCTGGGCAACTAGTTTTGGTTTCTAAACTCAACCAACCTGTAACAAACCTGCCCAACACATCCTATAACTCAAATACAAAGTAAGAAAGGATGTACACCAGGTAATAATCAACTACTATCATCCACGGACACATGTCCGGATCACTATACAACAAGGGTAAACCCGGGATTGTTATATTTTTGGCTGTATATTCCCCTTTCAACTGGTTGATTATTAGCTTTGAGTCACAGAAAACAAGCAGATGCCGCGCACTGAAGTGAAGTGCATTTCGCAAGCCGGTTAACAGTGCTTCATATTCGGCCCCATTGTTTGATGCGTCGAATCCCAATTTGACGGCCTGTTCGATTATTGTCCTTTCAGGGGTCATGATTACTACGCCAGCCTCACTACCACACTGGTTGGATGACCCATCGCAATACATCTGCCAAACGTCGCCAACATACATTCTCTAGTCGAGCTTAGTTTGCACTTGATCGAACTTAAAGTAGGCCAGGGATCCTGTGAACTCGGCAACAAAGTCGGCGAGCACTTGCGCTTTGATAGAAGTTCTGGGTAAAAACTGGATATCATACTGGCTGAGTTTAAGAGCCCATTTCGAGACGCGCCCAGACGCCTCCGCGTTGTGGAGCGCTGACCGAAGGGGATATTCCGTTGGCACCCCAATGGTATGTCCCTGAAAGTAGTGCATCAGTTTTCTTGTAGCCATGATGAGAGCAAGGATAAGCTTTTCTAGTAGAAGGTAACGTGTCTCAGCGTCGGCCATAGCTTTGTTCACATAGTAAACTGGTCGTTGCTTCCCTAGTTCTTCCTTTAACAATACGGCGCTGACCGCCTAGTAGGATACTGCCAGATACAAAATGAGTGGATTGCCGGCTGCAGGTGTTGCCAAGAGTGGAACTGATCGGAGGTAAGATTTCAGGCCGTCCAAGGCGGCCTAGCACTCGGGAGTGCAACCAAATGCTCTACCTTACCAAAGTGTGTAGAAGAATTGTCAGCAGCGATCTGTGGAACGGTTAATAAATCTGTTAAGCGCGGCGGCTATCCCCATTATCTTCTGAACCTCTTTGACTGACCGAGGGGATCCAAGCTCTAGAATTGCCGTGATCTGCCTTGGATTGGCTTCGATTTCGCAGTGGTTAACGATGTAGCCAAGGAATTTACTGGAGCCGATGCCGAATGCACACTTAGAAGCGTTCAATTTCATTTTGTACTTTCGAAGAATGCTGAATGTCTCTGACAAATCGGCTAGATGGGAATGCTTTTCCTTGGATTTGACCACTATATCATCAATGTATACTTCCATGGTATGGCTAAGCTATTCCTTGAACATGGAAGTCATTAGTCTTTGATAAGTTGCCCCTGCATTCTTCAGCCCAAAAGGCTTGACCTTGTAGCAATAGGTCCCTCTTGGGGTGAGGAATGCGATTTTTTCTTGATCTTACGGATGCATGGCAATTTAATGATAGCCTTTGTAGGCATCCAAGAAGCTCATGCGTTGATGATGTGCAGTTACGTCTACGAGTTGGTCTATTCTGGGCAGGGGAAAACAGTCTTTGGGACAATCTTTGTTCAAGTCCGTAAAATCTACATAGATGCGCCAAGAGCCATTCTTCTTCTTTACAACCACAGTATTGGACAACCATGTAGGATAAGTTACTTCGCGAACTGCCCTGGTGTCAAGTAACCTATCCACCTCTTCAACAACGACTGAAGTATGCTCCACGGTAGACCGCTGGCTTCTTTGAGCAATTGGCTTACATTTCGGATCAACGTTCAAGCGGTGTTGGGCCACTGATGGATCTACTCCTGGCATCTTATATGGGGACCATGCAAACACATCAATATTGCCAAGTAAGAAGGCTACCAATTCCTGTCTTTTCACGTTATCCAAGGAAGCGCCGATCATGAAGAACTTGTCAGGATTTCCATCAATTTGGACCCGATGCAGGGCTTCGGTTGCTTTTTCACTTGGGATCCTCCAAATGTCTTCGGGACTCTCCCTATCCGGCACCTCAATTGAATGCACTTCCAGTTCCCTCGATCTCTTTGTAGTTAGAAGATAGCATGCCTGCGCCGACTTCTGAGAGCCGCGAATTTGTTCAATACCGTATTCAGTCAGAAAACGGAGCAGTTGGTGGTAGGCGCTTGGCACGGCTTGCATCGTATGTAACTAAGTTCTGCCCATGATCAGATTATATGGTGAAGGGAGCTTAATAACCAGAAACTCTACGTCTACTGATCTGGTTCCGGCCCGTACAGGTAGTGTGATCTTGCCCAAAGAGTACTCCAGGTTAGCATTGAAGCCGAATAATAGATAATCAGCCGGAGATAGGTCCGAATCGGTAAAACCAAGTTTGACAAAAGGTTTGTAGTACATTATCTTCGAAGTGCTGCCCTGGTCAATGAGGACACGCTCAATGGTGACTTTGTTTACACGTAGCTCGATGACGAGGAAATCAGTGTGGGGGTGGGTCACTCCAACTAAATCACTGTCATCGAAACTAATCCTTCCAATGTCATGTGGCCGTTTCGTTGGCGTCATTGAGCCATGTGTGCTAGACGGCAACTAGATTGTGTGCACCTCAAGTGGTGCCAGCAAGCTGTATATCATATGGATTACACTAAGAGGGGGTAACATCGGCCGTAGAGCTACTGTATTTGTTGAAGTGTTCTTTCGGACGTATTGCATAAGACGGCCGTCTTGCACCAATTCTTCCAGGTGATCTCTTAAAGAAAAACAACTATCGGTGTCGTGACTATGGTCTTTATGATACTCACATCGTTTATCTTGTCTTCTCGCATCGGGAGGTCCCGTCATCTTGGGCGGCCACTTGAAGAATGAAAGGTGTTGTATTTTTTACAGAATCTTATTGATTGGCTCTGTCAGCTCTGTGTATTCTTTGCCCGGACACCTTATGCGCCTGTTATCCACTTGGTATTGTTCATTAGCTCGTTATGAACATTAGTCGGTTGATCGGCACGAATCATGCCTTTTGTCTCGTTTTGGTTGATTCCCTCGTTTGAGGCTTCTTGGAGGCATGGAGCTAATTGGCTGAACAACTCTCGACGTGGCCGTCTCAGCGGCTTTACGTCCAGCTTTGACTCGAAGGGCATCATCTTCCACTTTGCAGTATTCTTCAACCTTCTTCATTAATGCCTAGACGGTTTTGGGGGGACGCTTGGTCAATGAATTGCGGAGGGGGTTGTCGGGATGCAATCCCATCTTAAAGGCGGTGATGGCCATGGAATCATTGCAAGCATCATCAATCAGATTAAAGCATTCCCAGTAGCGGGCTGAGTATTTACGAAGAGTTTCTTCCGGTTTAATTTGCATGGCCCAGAGTGAGTTGACTTGCTTCGGCTGGACCTCATTGGTGATGGATTTTGCCTTGAATGACTTTTGGAGTTGGTAGAAGCTCTTAATTGATGTCGGCTCCAATTTATAGTATCACCTCACGGGCAGTGGTCTCAAACTGCTTAGAAATATGCGACACATGAGGGCTTCGTCATCAGCATGGAGCGTCATCGCTTGCTTGTAATGACGAATGTGATCAGTGGGGTCTGATTTTCCATCGTAGAGGGTGAACGACAGTGCCTTGAATTTCTTGGGTAGCACAACCCTGGCAATTTGTCGCACGAATGAGTTGTGTTTACCTTCCTCATCCGAATCATCACTTTTCCTTCGTCTATGCCGTACATACGAACTTCTCTCAGACGAGCTGGATACATCAACGCATCCTTTTTTTCTGGGCTCCGGGGATGGTGAGTCTGAATCACTATCACTATTACATTTCTGAAGTCGACGTCGGCGACCATCCTTCTTTCCCGAAGGTCGACCCCGGTCTTGGCATGCGGCTTGTTGGGATTTCACCACCTCCAAGTCCAAATCCTGGCACAGGCGCTCATTCTCAGCCAACACGTTCTCCAGCCACTGTTTACTTTGTTTTTCCTGATCTATAATTGTTTGCATTGTCTCATGCATCGAAGTTGAGGGTGATGTCTGAGCTACTGAGTCAAAGTTCAAGGCACGTCGCGCGGTGATATTCTCCGATCCCAGCATGTTTATTAGTGTGAGGTTGTCTCTTGGTGTAGTTTCATCAGCGACTATCGGAGGATCTTCCGTTACACCCGCCATGGATGTATTTGAGTATTCCCACAGACGGCGCCAATTGTGGTAATGTGGTTTGGAAATACTCTTGGATCCTGAAGGACGTTCCTGATCCTCTGATTGCCACCTGAAAAGAGATTAACACTCAATAAGGGGTGCCAGAATTAGTACTCCGACAGACAAGTCAGTATATGTTTCACATTTGCTTATGTCTCAAGTTTCTTGGGGTTATCTCTCACATATCTTTCTTTGGCTGATGTTCCTCTATTTATATCCGATTTTGGGCCTCAGGGTCGGGCCCACTTTTAATCCACCGCATGATTGTTCACTCGGCTCATCGCTCAACTGGTTCTATGGCCGATTAGGATGCTCGGCTTCTGGATGGTACAAGACGGGGCCAAATATAATATATATCTTGATTTTCCAAATGTGTACTCGGCCTCTTTGCATCCCCTAATATTCGGCTCCCACAGAATCTTTTTCAAAGCCTGCAGAAACAAAACCCATCGAAGAATCAAAAACCTATATCACATATATAAATGATATAAATATATAAATACATGTTTGTTTGATACATACATCAGAGGCATTGCTGATGAGTTCACGGAGGAAGATCTCTTTGTTGTTATAGAAACTGTTGATGATGAGACTGGGGAGTTGGTTGATTTCGGATTGAAAATTGAAGGTCTAAAAAAAAGAAGAAGAAGATGAAGGGGGTTGCGGTGGTTGAAGGTTGTGGACGGGTGGTCTTTGGTGAGGGAGGTGTTGGGAGCTTGCCAGAGAGATGGGACTGCCGATGGTAGGAAAATTGCAGAAAGAAAAGTTGGGGGTCAAAAAGATAAGGGGTATAGTTGGTATTAAGGTGGGGGTTCAAAGAGAAAATTGAGAGGATTCATTTTGCTACGTGGGGGTTCAAAGAAATTGGAGGGAGGAGGCCAAAGTAAAAAGATAGGTGCTAATAGCAGTCTTCTTTTTTTATTTAAATAATATTTATTTTTTAGATTGATCATTCGTGTATCTATTTTTTGTAACATAATGATTGAGATGCCCAAAAAGCACAACCCCCCACAACTCCGACTCACCTATGATTGATCTTAAAAAAAAAAAAACTACAAACACATGATTAATCCACATCAATTTGAGAATTGTGAGCGTCTCCAAAAATGGGGTCTCACTTATTTTCCTTTTTGTATATAAGATGAGTTCATTGCCTTTACTATTGAAGCATTTGCACTAGAATTTTTATTTTGTTGGACTTTAAGATAAGAAGGTACATTGTTGTGTCTTGCTGGACATTTAGGCACCCCCAAAAAATATACAACAATGCTAGAGGGCCACAATTTTTGTGGCCACAATGACTCAAAACTGTCAAAACGACGTCGTTTTGGCATGTTTTGCACTCAAAACGACATCGTTTTGACAGTTTTGAACCATTGTTGCCACAAAAATTGTGACCCTCAAACATTTTCCATATTCAAACCTTCATTGGAGCAAATTTAAATTTTTTTTTTTTTTGGTCTTAGATAAGTAAATTTTTTTAACACTTTCTATAATGCTGTCAAAGATCAAATACAGTAAAAATTTGGAACTTTGAAAAAATTGGCAGGCTATTATAGTTTCAAAAATAAAGATTATAGAATTAAACAATTCTAGGCAAAAAGGTTAACCCAAAGTTTTTACATAGTTTTCTTTTGCCTTCTAATTTCGCATTAGACTTTCGTAGGAAAGTGTTAAGTAATAACTTTTATTTTATTTTGATTAAAGGCATTGCAACTTCTCTATCCTTTATTTTCCTGTCACTACAACAAAAACATATTTTAGTGGCACTACATTAGTGGCATATTTTTAGAAAATGCCACAAAAAATGATATTTAGTGGCACGTTTTTGAAAAATGCCACAAAACGACAAACATAAAAGGCTCTAGTGACATTTCAATGAACAAGTGTCACAAAACTACAACAAAAACATACTTTAGTGGCACTACACTAGTGGCATATTTTTAGAAAATGCTGCAAAAATGATATTTAGTGGCACGTTTTTGAAAAATGTCACAAAACGACAAACATAAAAGGCTCTAGTGACATTTCAATAAACAGGTGTCACAACACTACAACAAAAATATATTTTAGTGACACCATACTAGTGGCATGTTCTTAAAAAATGTCACAAAAAGAATATTTGGTGGCATTTTTTAGAAAAATGTCATAGAGCCACAAACATACAAGGCTCTAGTGGCATTTCAATTAAAAAAAGGTGTCACTTCAGTACAACAAAAATGTCACTACAAAATTTTTTTATGAATATTTGCAATGGCATTTTTTAAAAAATGTTAGGACACTAGGTAGGTGCAAATTACTTTTTATGACACTTAGGTGAAAAGTGTCATAAACAAATATTTTATAGCATTTTGAGAAATGCCACTAAGCCAAAAACTTTCCAAGCTTATAATGACATTTTTGAAAAACAAAAAATGCCAATATATTTTATAAATTTTTAAAATGCAGTATGATTAAAAATAAATGAATTAAACTCAATATACACTATAGGAAAAAGCATATTCGGCGACTAAATTTCCTGACCAAAAAAATTTGGTCGCTGAAAGTATGGCTTTCAGCGACCAAAACAGCATTAGTTGCCAAAAGTAAAGCTTTTTGGCGACTAAACAATTTTAGTAGCCAAAAGTCTACAATTGGCGACTAAAACTAAGTTTGGTCCCTGATTATATGGGTTTTAGTGACTAAAAAATTTTTAGTAGCCCAAAGTAAAGCTTTTTGGTGACTAAAAAAGTTTAGTAGCTAAAAGTCTACAATTGGCGACTAAAAATAAGTTTGGTCGCTGATTATATGGGTTTTACCGACTAAAAAAATTTTAGTAGCCAAAAGTAAAGCTTTTTGGTGCCAAAAAAAATTTTAGTAGCCAAAAGTCTACAATTGGCGACTAAAAAATAAGTTTAGTCACCAAAAGTGGTCATTTTTAGCGCAGGAGAACTAAAATCCTAAGGTGGGAATAAAATTTTTTGGTGACCAAAATTTTGGTAGCTGAAAGTGAATCTTCGGCGACCAAGTCCGATTTTGGTCGACAAAAGTTAAGTTTTTTAGTAACTAAAAAATAATTAGTAGCCAAAAGTATAGAATTGGCGACTAAAAAATATTTTTAGTCGCCAGAAGTGGTCTTTTTTTATTTTGGTAGTAAATAGTTTATTTTACATAAATTATGTTCAATAAAATAATTATGTTTATACATATACTTTTATATTAATATAGATGTATGTACTATATAAATAATATATGTTGCATATATAATCATGTGGTGCTATAAAGGTGTAGTAGGAAGAGTGTGGTGTATAAAGTTTATGGTGCGAAAGGTTGGCAGTTCGAGTCTCCGCAAGAGCGGATCAAATTGTTCTACAACGAATTATCGTCATGAATGGCACTTGATAGCGTCATGAATAGTGCCTACCATGACATTAAAGTGCCACTGAAAGGTTTTAGTCTTGATGGTGTAATGACACTTACAAATGTCACTAACTCTTTTTTTTAATGGCGCTTGATAGTGTCACAAATAATATCTACCATGACATTAAAATGTCATTGAAAGTTTTCAGCCGTGATGGTGCAGTGGCACTTGCAAGTATCTACCATGACACTCGTATCTACCGTGGCACCGATAGAAGTGACACTTGTTCAAAATGCCACAAGACCAAAAAATGTCATTAAAAGAATAATTTTGTGACACTTTCAAATGTCACTAAACTAAGAAAATGTTATAGTGTGTACCTTCATGTTTCTCAATTCTCTATATTGCATGAACAAAAAAAAAATGGAAATTGGCTATATTTCATCTCTCATGCGAACCCTGCTTAGGGAGTGTGGATTTGTTCCCATAATATGAACAAAACATACTCTCTTATTGGTCAATTTTATACTTTTTTGTAACTTCATGAAAAAAAATAAAAATAAATGAGAAATATCCAATTTTTAGTATTTAGTCATTAGGGCCAAGTTTGGCATGTGCTTAAAAAGTCAAAAAATCAAAAAGTCAAAAAGTTATCATTATTCACAAAAAGTCAAAAAGTACGGCTGCACAACTCCCAATCCTAATTTTTCCCTGCACACTAATTTATACAACTTTTTAATACATATTTTTTCATAAAAAGTAAAAAGTTAACCCAAATAATCATTTTTTTTCCTCAACTTTTTAGTCAAAAAAAGTTAAAAAGTACACTTATTTAAGACATCCCAAACAATCTTTTAGTAAAAAAATCACTAAAAAAATTCAAAAGCTAAAATACTACTAAAAAACGTAAAAAAACTAAAAAGTCATATAAAAAATCAATTTTTTTTCCGCATTCTCTATATTTTTTTTTTGTACGTTTTTTCATAGAAAATTAAAGTAATTTTCAAGCACCTTAATCTTAGAAAAATTTACCCATAAATCCAATATAGGGAAATGTCGATCCATTTAGTCCTAAGAGTTTTCTTATGAACTAATTAGTCTTTTTTGTTTTAGAAAGTTATATTTATTCGATTTGGTGTCATTTGAGTTTAAGTGAATATCTTTTTATGATTTGTTTTTCCAATTGTCTTATTCGTTTTTGGAAAAAATACGTTAAAGAATTTTTTTTAAATGTTACATTGTTACATTTAAGAAAAGTATATCAAAGAGTTTTCTAATGTATTACATTTAGGTGTTACGTTTGGAAAAAGTATATTAAGGAGTTTTTGTGTTATATTAATTGGAGTGCTACGTTTGAAAAAAAGTACATTAAGAATTTTTTTGAAGTGTTATATTTAGTAATTTCAACATTATAAGAAAATTCACATTTATCTCTCAATGCATAACATACGTATGTTTATATTTGATCATTTATGTAATTCAAGCTAGAATGAAATCTTTAAATCTATAAAATTACTATTTTAAGATTTATTGGTATTTCACATATTTTAATTAAATAGCCACTACTAAAAAAAAAAAAATCCTGAGTGAGGAGCACTTTCGGCTTGTCCTACTATATAATTTTTTAAACATTTTTTTAGGTATTTTCCTGATACTTGTAGGTTATAATGTGACATTGTCAGACAGATGAGACTGTAGGTGTTTGACATATATTAAAAAAGTATATTTTTTTTATATACATATATTTATTGGGATACATGTTGGAAAAAATAGTACCAAACTATCGAGAAAATATAATTTAAAAATATGCAAACGATTTTTGGACAATACCAAACCTGAAATAAATCGTTATAATAACGCGATAAAACTATAAAAAGATAAAACCTAATCAAGTCGAGTGTGTGACACTCTCTCCTTAAGACAAATTCGTCCTCCCACCGGTGCTTAGGATTCAATGGACGTCTATCTCTCAGGATACAACGATCAATGTCTTGCACTAGCAGCACTACTATTGCAAGCCTAGCGAACTTTGCTATGCATGAACTCTCTTTATAGGAAAATTAGACTCAGGCAATATGAAGAATAAATGCAAAGTGAAGAAGAATGGCAATTCCCCATTTAAAATGAAGTGAGGGACATGGAATATAAAGACTACTAAGTGACTCTTCAAAAAGGTTGTGATCCTTCAAAAGGACACACCCTTTCATTTCAAGAGACACAACCATTGAAGTAAATTAAATTCAAATTTTCCAACAATCCCCCACATGAATGAAATTTACAGAAAGGACATGCAACAACATGCAGACAAAGAGAGAGTACATTATGGAAATATCCTGCATCGGGATAGGTAGTTTTCGGCTTTGAACCTTCCCTATTGAAAGCCTATCGGACTTACTAGCTAATCAGTGGACGTGATGCCTTGAACTAAATAACAAGATGTAAACTGTTTTGTGAATATAATCACAATACTAATTTGTCTAAAACCAATTAGACTTCATAACTTGCTTTTGCAGTACAATGAAGAAATGACTAAAACCGGTTGTGGCCACAACACTTTGTCAAATAACATTTCTTTAGCCATGATTAATTTCTTTTTATTTACTGCAATCCTTAATTCCAATCTCAACATGGAATATAAATATCATTGTATAAATACATTTACATCTTATTTGTCTTATCCAGTATTAGTGATTACGTCGACAATTACCAAAGTGTCTTTCACCCATGAAATATTTTAACTTATAATATTTCATTACAGAGTTATCAGTCACCACACCAATTTTAGTCTTTATTCCAAAGAATAATTAGAATTCCTATTTATGTCAAAACACATAAGTTCACATTTTTTATCAATACTTTTGATAAATAATTGACATCAATTTATAATACACCGCATACCAAATTGATATTAATGACATCAGAAATTGATTGTCAACTCTACAACATATGTAGACATGGAATCTCTTTTCCCCCACATTTGCGATAATACATAAATTAGCACAAACAACATGATTCATTTCCAGACAAGTGTCACTGCCACAACTTATAATTCATTTTTGATGAATATTTGGGACAAAGAAAATTGAATTAGCTTTTCTCATTCAAAAGATAAACGCCCTCATTAATATTATGGTTCATGATTAAACAAATTCTACCATACAAGTAAAATACTGATTGATGACAATTTATGTCACAAACTCAAAGTTACTTTAAAAATAACTTTCAACTTGATTATTAACAAACTAATAATCAACATAAAAGATAAAACCTGATCGAGTCGAGAATAAATATTATAAATACAAATATTTCAACTTGATTATATCAACTTGATTATATCAATACTTTGATAAATAATTGACATCCATTTATAATACACCGCATACCAAATTGATATTAAGGATATCATAAATTGATTGTCGACTCTACAACATATGTAGACATGGAATCTCTACAACATATGTAGACATGGAATCTCTTTTCCCCCACATTTGCGATAATACATAAATTAGCACAAACAACATGATTCATTCCCAGACAAGTGACACAGTCACAAAAAATAACTCATAAATATATATATATATATATGGGACAAAAATGGAATTATCTCTTTTAATTCAAAAGATAAATTCCCACAGTAAGAACATGATACAAGGTTAACCAAATCTACCATACAAGGGAAATAAAGATTGAAGACATCCTATCTCACAAAATTTAAAGTTACTTGAAAAATAACTTTCAATTAATTATTAAAAAATAATAATCAACACAAAAGATGTCTCAAACTACTTCCAATTAAATTGTGATTGTATTTGTTTTGAATCATAGATTGACCAATCAATATAAAATTTCCATTCAAATACAAATTACATAAATTAGAAATTCTAATTTATTTATCCAGAAAATTTACCCAAGTATATAACATATACTCTATATTTTCTCAAGCTTCAAGAGATCACCAACGAAAAGTAATATCTTGATTTTTATAATGAAAATCATAACTTGATTTTAAAATATATTCTTGAAATTTCCACAAATAATCTTGTGGGTTACAATAAACCATGAATATAAATACAAATATTTATAATCAAACTGATCAGGTTTTATCTTTTATCAATTTGGTATTCCATGTCTACATATGTTGTAGAGTCGACAATCAATTTATGATATCCTTAATATCAATTTGGTATGCGGTGTATTATAAATGGATGTCAATTATTTATCAAAGTATTGATATATTATAAATGGATGTTAATTATTTATCAAAGTATTGATAAAAATGTGAACTTATGTGTTTTTACATAAGAGGAATTCTAATTATTCTTTGGAATAAAGATTAAAATTGGTGTGGTGACCGATAACTCCATAATGAAATATTATAAGTTAAAATATTTCATGGGTGAAAGACACTTTGGTAATTGTTAACGTAGTCACCAATACTGGATAAGACAAATAAGATGTAAATGTATTTATTCAGTGATATTCCATGTTGAGATTGGAATTAAGGGTTGCAGTAAACAAAAAGAAATGTTATTTGACAAAGTGTTGTGGCCACAACTGGTTTTAGTGGTTTCTTCTTTGTACTGCAAAAGCAAGTTATGAAGTCCAATTGTTTTAGACAAATTAGTATTGTGATTATATTCACAAAATAGTTTGCATCTTGTTATTTAGTTCAAGAACGTCAATTAATGATATATTCTGATTTATCTCAGAATTGTGGGGGTGTATTAATATTTTGTATAATTATACATCAACAAGAGGAATTAAGTTTCCTTAGAATGCTTAAAATGTGGGGGTGCTTGGAGGATTTTACCAAAGTAACGGTTCCGATAATAGGTCCACAAAGAATCTCAATTCTTTATATAGGACAAAGTTGGAGTAGAAACAACAATGGTTTTATTAACTCCTAAGGAACAACTCTATGTTTATTATTTAAATGGGAGTGACATAGAGTAACGATAAGTCTCAATGTAATCAAAGACTTGACACCGTATGACATTTGCTTTTAGTTGTGAATATTGTCTAATGATAATATAATGGATTCACTAATTACTCAATGATATCTAATTGAGAAGGTCAAACGGAAAAAATAGCGGCCGCTAAACAAAAGTTTGACCAAAGAGCAAATGAGGGAAAGTTTATCGAAGGGAATGTGATTAAAACCTATTATATCAGAGTCATCATAATGGTAACCCTACTTAGCTGACTGGAGATCCCAAGAACTAAGTTCAAATGGACAACTAAGTTATGTGTGGCTCGCCAGAAATCACTAAAGGAGTCCTAACTCCTATCCATTCCTATGATGAGAGTGATATCTGCAACATGTGTTGAATGCAGGGAACTTAGGGTAAGCTATGCTTTTAATGATTACTTATATCTTGGAAATCCTAGAAGGGTATCTTTCAAGAGGAGTATTTAAGAGACTCGAAATAAGGATCACCTATATGAGTGTGAAGGGGCCGCTTCTATGAGAATTGATAAGGCTAAATTCTCTAAAGCACTCAAGAAACACCAGGACTTGCCCAAGGCCAAAACGGGCACAACCGTGAGAACTAAGCTGTGTTTGAAGATATTCTGTGTGAATTCTATTGTCTTGGCTTACACAAACGGCTGAACAGTTCAAGGCATCACGTCCACTGATTAGCTAGTAAGTCCGATAGGCTTTCACTAGGGAAGGTTCAAAGCCGAAAAGCTACTATCCCGATGCAGGATATTTCCATAATGTACTCTCTCTTTGTCTGCATGTTGTTGTATGTCTTCCGTAAATTTCATTCATGTGGGGATTGTTGGAAAATTTGAATTTAAATTTACTCTAATGGTTGTGTCTCTTGAGATGAAAGGGTGTGTCCTTTTGAAGGATCACAACTTTCTGAAGAGTCACTTAGAAGTCTTTATATTCCATGTCCCTACTTCATTTTAAATAGTGAATTGTCATTCTTCTTCACTTTGGATTTATTCTTCATATTGCCTGAGTCTAATTTTCCTATAAAGAGAGTTCATGCACAGCAAAGTTCGCTAGGCTTGCAATAGTAGTGTGCTAGTGCAAGACATTGATCGTTGTATCTTGGGAGATAGATGTCCATGAATCCTAAGCACGGTGGGAGGAAGAATCTGTCTTAAGGAAAGAGTGTCACACACTCGACTCGATCAGTTTTATCTGTTTAGTGTTGTAAGTTTTATCGCGTTATTGTTGATATATTTGAGTTTTTGGTTTTGCCCAAAAAGCATTTATATATTTTTTTATATATTTTTCTTATAGTTTGGTATTATTTTCTTCTTCATTTATCAAAAGTATTGATATATATAAATGGTGTTAATTAATATTGATCCCGAAATTCAGTCTGCGTTCTTATATTTGCTGTCCAACTTTTATTTAGTGCATTTCTTTCATTCTAGTTTTAGGAAAATAACACAAGAGAGTATAGAAATTGAAAATATTCTGCAAAGGATAGGTAGCTTTTGGCTTTGAACCTTCCTTGTGAGACAACTATTGGATTTACTAGTAACCAGTGAACATGATGTCTTAAATTGTTCAGCCGTTTGTGTAACCAAGACAATAGAACTCACATAGTATATCCCCAAACACAGTTTAGTTCTCACTATTGTGTTTCATTTTGGCCCTGAACAACCTGGTCTTTCATGAGTGCTTTAAAGATTGTAGCCCTTCACAAATCTTATAGAACTGGCCCATCACACTCACATAGGTGATTCTTATGAAAAGTATCCTGCCATACTCACTAGGTTTACCTAGATATAAGAATTCATTAAAGTATTACTTAACCTAAATCGCTGCAGACATCACTTATTTCATCATAGAAATGGGTAGGAGTTGGACTCCACAGTGATCCTTCTGAGTCAATCACAACTCGCGTTGTCCCTTTGAACCTAGATTGGGATCTCCAGTCAACTAGGTTGGGTTGCCGTTTGTGTAACTCTTATTTCATAGACTTAAATCACATTCCCCTCGATGAATTCTCAACTAACTCTCTGTAACCTTTGGTTAGTGGATCGCTATGTTGTCTTTAGACTTAACATATTCTATGGAATAATTCCATTAGAGAGTAGTTGTCTTACGGTGTTATGTCGACGACGAATGTGTTCGTGATTACTATATATGACTCTGTGCTCTACAATTGCTGATTGACTATCGCAATGTATGCATATAGCAGGCACCCGTTTGCCCATATGGAATATCTCAAGGAAGTGGGAAGCCATTCTGTTCTCTTCCCAGCTTTGCCTAAAGCTATGATTCGAATTCCATAGTAGACTAGCAATACAAGTCTGTTTGGAAGATTTCTAAGATACAGCCGCCCCACCAAGAGTAAAGACATACCCACTGGTGACTTCGAGTCTCTAGTAATCTAATATCCATTTGCATCAACGTATCCTTCAAGTACTGCTGATAATCTAGTATAGTTAAGCCCAATGTTAGAGTAAATCGGGAGATATCTTAGAACCTTATCATTGCTTTCCAGTGTCTGCTACTCCCCGATTACATGTATTACTACTAATTTACTACTGCATAAGCTATATCTGGGCGGGTGCAGTTCATCAAGTACATTACTCCCATAATTGTGCGGTATCTTAATTGAGAAATACTTTTCTGTACATTTTTAGAAAGATACAAATTAACATTTACAGGAGTTTTAGCTAGATGATCATATCTTTGCTGAATTGTCAAGTATTTTCTCAATGTAATGAGATTGTGACAAAAGCATATCCTTCTGTAGTTTTGGAATTTTCATACAAAATTAACATCAGCAATGCCATGTCCTTCATGTCAAAATGTTTATTCAACATTTTCTTTGATAGTTTATTAAATATCATTATTACTACCTATGATGAGATATATTACATAAAGACATACAATGAATAACATTTATCTGTGTTTTTAATATAAACAATTTGTCACACTCATTAAATTTAAAATCCAATTTAACTCATTGCTTGTCAAAATTTCTCATGCCATTGCTTTGGCGCTTGTTTTACAACTATATGAGATAACCATTTACACACTTTCTTTTCTTCTGGAACAGAAAATCTTTGTTGTTCCATGTAAAATTTTTACTTTAACTCACATTTAAAGAAAGCGTGTTTTACATCCATTTTAATGGATATTTAGATGTATAAGATGCGAATGGCAATTGATTCTATTGAGTTATTCTAGTAACCGGTGAGTTGTGTCAAAGTAATCAAGACCTTTCTTTTTGTCTAAACCCTTGACCACAAGTCTTGCTTGTATTTTTTTAATTGATTCCATCCGCTTTCCAATTTTCTTTTGAAAATCCACCGTTGTACGCCAAGAGGGTTTACAACCTGTAGCAAGTCCAGCTAATTCCCAAGTCGTGTTTTGCAAGATGGATCAACTTCACTGTTGATAAGCTTGCTTTCCAATAAAGGAGCTTCAAGGCTGGACATAGCCTCTTTAAAGTTAAAGGCTCATTTTCTAACAAACTATGTTAAAAATCTGGACCAAAGATTTGAGGTTCAGCAACGTTTACTTAGCCTAGTTCTTCTTCTTCATTATATATTTTTGATACATGTTGGAAAAAATAGTACCAACCTATCGAGAAAATATAATTTAAAAATATGCAAACGATTTTTGGACAATACCAAACCTGAATAAATCGTTATAATAACGCGATAAAACTATAAAAAGATAAAACCTATCAGTCGAGTGTGTGACACTCTCTCCTTAAGACAATTCGTCCTCCCACCGGTGCTTAGGATTCAATGGACGTCTATCTCTCAGGATACAACGATCAATGTCTTGCACTAGCAGCACTACTATTGCAAGCCTAGCGAACTTTGCTATGCATGAACTCTCTTTTATAGGAAAATTAGACTCAGGCAATATGAAGAATAAATGCAAAGTGAAGAAGAATGGAAATTCCATTAAAAATGAAGTGAGGGACATGGATATAAAGACTACTAAGTGACTCTTCAAAAAGGTTGTGATCCTTCAAAAGGACACACCCTTTCATTTCAAGAGACAACACCATTGAAGTAAATTAAATTCAAATTTTCCAACAATACAATTATCAATATTTTCTCGTCTACTTTTCTCAAACACTCTATATAACACAAACACACCAACAACACTTCTTCTAATTTTCCTGCAGTTTTCTATTTTATTATTTGTTTTTTTTAAATATTCTTTTTGCAAAAAATAATTTACAAAGAATATTTTTAAAAAAATAATGAAAAACAATAAATAAGGATAAATTCTTATATTTAAAAAAAAATTTAAAAAAGCAATGATAATGAAATTTAAATATTAGAGCGTGAAGGGTTTTTCCATTAAAAATGTTTAAAAGTTTGGTTTAATTGCAACAGTGTAAAAGAAAGGGGTCCAAAGTGAACATGTCAATATTTAGGGGCTATTTGTATTACTTATAGTAGCAGGAGTCAAGTGATACTTCTCAGTAGTTTTAGCGGGGTCTGTTTGTATGTTCTTATAGTTTAAAAGGAGTTAAATGTGATACTTCTTAATAATTTGGGGAGTCTCTGTCTGTGTAAATAACCCTAATATTTGCAAAGGGAAAAAAATTCTTAAAATAGCATGATAATGAAGCTTTCCAATTTTGTATTGTGATGATGTTAGAGATAAAATCCCATTTTGTCGCTAATTAGAGGCATCCGGCATCAGTCTCGTCTACAATAACTTTGAAGCTAATTGTACAGAGCATCAACATCAAATTTTTCCTGCCATCAGGCTCACAGTTTTGTTTTTGTAAATTAACTTTTTTGGTCAAATTTGTTATAAACAGTGTTTTCATTAGTTATTGCATCTTTTTAAATTATTTCTGGAGGCAAAACTAGGCCAAAAATCTTTAAACCAGTCGTCCACTCGGAATGTTCTCCCTGGATATCCCATCCGGATGTCCTCCTGAATATTTCACTGGATGTCCTGTGAGTGCTGGAGTCCCGGTATTCCTCCTCGCAGCTAAAAGTCCTCCTGTCCTCGCCGGTCAAGGGCCACAGATTTGGCCACGGTGGCCCTTTGAAGATCTAATCGGCTCAGATAAAAAAAAAAAAAGAATTTTGTTTCTCTGAAATGGAAGAAGAACAGAGGTATGCATTTTTTTTTCTTTTTTCCTGCGTTTTTCTGATGCAGCATATTTTGGGAAGAAGAAAAAGAAGAAAATCAAGATGATGAAGATTTGTAGATCGCGGAATCTGCAGAGGAATATTTTTTTTTGTTGTGATAGAAAGATGATGAATGATGTTGAAGATGTTGAAGATGATTGAATATTTGATGCGTTTGTTACTGTCAAGAATGATCTGATGAATCTTCAATGGATAGATGATGAAAGGTTGTTGAAGATGAATGTTGAACGATGTCATTTTTTTTAGATGATCTGAATATATATGCAGATTTTCTGAAAAAACAATGATAGATGATCTTTAAGAATATATATTGATCGATCTCAAAGTTTTGAAACACAGAAATCTGCATCAAAACTAAAAAAATCTCTACAGATTTTTCCTGCAGGATATTGGATGAATCTTTCAAAGAAAAAAATTTAATGCAGATTTGAAATCTGATTTTTTTTTGACAGATTTACTCACAGATCCTTGTATTAAAAAATATCATTTAAAAAATAAAAAATGAAACTGAAATGTTGAGGGTAATAATCATTAAGTCTTGAAGCAGTTTTGAAGTGATATTGATGTTCAATTTATCAGCAGATCTGCGTTTGACTAAATCAATTAAGATTGGATGTTCAAATTTTGAAGTTTGAAGTTTTGAAGAATGATGTTAAATTAATATCAATTAAGATTGATGTTCAAATCTGATCTTGAAGATTTTTTTTAGCATTTGATAAAATTTGAAAACATCTTTAGATGATAGCTGAATAATGCATTAAATTGAAGATGATAAATTGGAATGATGTTCAGATTTTTTTTTTAGATGATTTTGAGAAGAAGTTTTTGGGTGAAAATGAAATTCTTTTTTTTATTTATTTATCTGAGCCGTAGATCTTCAAAGGGCCACGTGGCCAAATCGTGGCCTTGACCGGGAGGGACCTTTGGCTGGAGAGGATCTGGACTCGAGTGCCTGTAAACAAAAGAAGAAAAAACATGCCGAAAATTTAGTCTAATGTCGACTGGCTAGTCAACTTGGTTAGCGGCAATTTTTTATTTTTATTTTTGTATTTTTTAAAGAATTGTTTGAATGGCACCTCACAATTTAAATAAAAAAATAATGAATAACAAATACAATAAGAAATTTAAAATATTTTAAAAAATAAGATGAATTAGAATAGAGATTTGATTTGCAAGTGAGTACTAAAATAAGTGACTAGCTAAAAATAACAAAAATGAATTTTAAATATATAATTTGACTCAAAAATTTTATTGAGGCTGATGCGAATAACTCTAACAATGAGTTCGGCAAGAAAAAAATCTTTAAATTCAAATGAAGTTTTGAATGTAGTACAAGCAAAAATATCTATTGCGATGAATAATTAGAGATAAAATCCCATTTTCCGCTAATTTAATGATTTTGCAAGAAAAAAAAAATCTTAAATCATAAATTAAATTTTTCAATGTAGTACAACAAAAATATTTTATTGTGGATGAATATTAAAGATAAATCCATTTTGTCACTAATTATAATGATTTTGCAAGAAAAATATAGCTTGCGTTTGAAATAGAGTTTTAGAATTATCATTTGAGAATAGAGTTATATTTTAAATTTATGATTTTGAAATTATAAATTTAAGTGTAAAAAAAATTTGTTTTGGTTATGAGTTTTGAAAAGGAAATTTGAATTGAGTTTAAAATAATTGATCGTGACATGATATTTGATTCAAAAAACTTACAACTCATAATTAAAACATACAACCTAAAATTCTATTTCAAAAACTCATAAGCTTTTTTTATAAAAATTCGAAATATATTTTTTATTTAATATATAAAAAAAATAACAGGTGCCAGTTGGCAAAAATATATATATTGTTACTATTCCGGTCAATCAACCGGACGTTCAAGAAGGACAATCTGGATAGGCTAAATTTCAAAAAATTCAAATCCCACCTAAAATGAGTTTTCAAAAATGATGTGAAATTAATTTTTAAAATTAAACCAAACACCAAATCAAATATACCTTCCAAAGGCAACCTATATTTTGTTGCTTATTTGACCGAATGAAAATTAAATTACACATGGACAATTTCCATCAGTAATTATTTTATCTGGCTCGGCTCGCTTCGGCCACCACTATACTCTTCTTTTTGGAGAGGTCAGGAATTCATCCTTGTCGTAATCTAAGATTGATTTAATTTCCTCATCATTTCACGCTATTGTGGTATTTTTTTTAAAATATATATAATATATTTTTTTTATAATAGATGATATATAAATTCAATTTTTCCAAATTCATTTTTTGGATTCAATTATGTAATAATGAAATGGATTTTGGTTAATGATTAGAATAGATATAGAAAAAAAAGTTCGCTTAGCCTCCGCTTTGGGTGTGGGTTGGCTTTTTGAGTTTTTGGATTTTTTTGACTATTTTTTAGCCTGGGGCTAAAAAGCCTGGTTTGGGGAAAGGCTTTTTTGACTTTTTGACTTTTTGACATTTGGTGATGGTGTCTTCCTGTTCATTTACAAAGTGCCCCTTGTTGTTGTTTGTTGTTGTTTTTTTTTTTTTTTTTTTTTTTTTTTTTTTTTTCTTCTAATTTTCGGTTTGGATTTGGCTTTTTTTTGCTAAACTTTTTTTTTTCTTATTTTCTGGGTTTGGATTTGCGTATTTTACCTTAATTTTTTATATTTTGGGTTTTATTTTGGCGTATTGGTAAAATATTTATTTATTTTATTTTTTATTTTAGGTTTGGATTTTTCCGTATTTTGCTTTATTTTATTATTTTTTTTAAATTTATGTTTTTGTCATTTTTTAATTTGTTTTTGTCACTTTTATCATTTTTATTTTTGTTTTTTGTATTTATATTTTTATTTTGTTTTTTTGTCATTTTTCATTTTTGTTTGTTTTTTTATTTTGGGGTTTGGATTTGCCGTATTTTTATTTTTTAAATTTTAAATTTATTTGTTTTGTCATTTTTATTTTTTTTTTTAAATTTATGTTTTTTTGTCGTTTTTATTTTTTTATACCATTAATTAGCTCTTGTTTTTAATTTACATTTTTTTGCCTTATTTATTTTTATTGGTATAAACAATAAATTTTTTTTTATTTATGGTGTTTCATTTATTTGTAAATTAACGTGCGAATGGTAATTTATGTTTTTTTGTTTTTTTTTAATATATTTTGATGTGTTTTTATTTCTGGGTTTTCATGTGTTTATAATTTTTTATAAATTACATGGCAATGGTAATTTTATTTTTTCTTTTTGGATCGCACGCAGTCTTTTTTGTCATTCTTTTTTTTTTTTTTTTTTTTTTGATTTACGTTTTTGTAATTTTTAAATATTTTTTAAAATAATTTTTTGAATGAGGCGTATTTTTTTAAAAATAATTTATGTTAATTTAGTTTTGTTTTTTTTGCTTAGGTTGTTGCATAATGCAATGTATTTTATTGCTGGGGGTTTATTTGGTTATTTCATTTGGGGGCGTTATAGAGCGGTCCGGGTCGATTCTTGTGTTGATGGATTGGATCAACATGGGATTTGTCTCCGGCTTGATAAGAAGAACTTAGATGTGGATATCATATGCTATGTGCTTAGTGATAACATGCTATGTGAGTGTATGTGGGTTATTGTGAATTTTATATTTCTCTTCTCATTGTTCTATATTCTTAATTTTTTTTTTCATTTTCTGGTAAAGCACAAATGAATAAAGTCGAGGTTTTTTTTGAGGGATCGTTTTGGTCATTTTTTTATTTGTAATTTTTTTTTCATTTTATGTAAAATGATAAAAAAAAGTGAGGTTTTTTATATTATTTGTCCCTGTGTTTATTTTTAAAGTAATTTATTTTGGACATGATTTTAATTTTATTTTTTATTTTAATTTGCGTTGTTAAATTTTTATTATTACTTTTAAAAATTTTATTTTAATATTTAATTTTATTTTTTATTTTAATTTCGTTTTAATTTTTATTTTACTTTAATTTTTTTTTAAATATTTAAAATAATGTAAATATATTCTAAAAAATTTTAATAAAGTAAGGGCAATAAAATAAATATTCCAAAAATTTTAAAGATTTTAAATCGTAAAAATTTAAATAATTTAAATATTCAAAAAATTATTTTAACAAAAAAATTTAAATAATTTAAATATTCAATTAATTTAAATTAATAAAAATGTTAATATTTTAAATTTAAAAACAACTCTACACTCAAATCATAACCAAACACATAAAATAAAACGCAAGTAATAATTTATTTTTAAAACTCATAATTACACATAACTTGAAATCAAATTTAAATAAATTTTTTTTTTCTTAACTTTTGTGTGAAAGGACCCATGCCCCTCTTTCATGGGGTAGTTCCGTAAACTTTGCTTGTCCAGTGTTGTTGCCTCATTCCTGTGCATCTTTTGTCATTTTTTGGCTAAATAAGTCATTTTTGTCCTTATGTGGCTAATTTAGCCCCCAGCTTACTTCCCAAACACCACCTTAAATATTTTAATTGATTGTCACATTATTAACTTTGAAAAGTGAGTTTAACTTTTAAATTTGAATAAAAATGTCTATTTTGTATTAAAAGTCTTTATATATCTGTTTATATATCATTTGTTACTCGTGAAAAAAAGGGGAATTTAGTGAAAAGTTTGCTTCCATGTACTTGTATCCCAAATTCTTATATTTCAATAAGTACTATTTTTTGAAATTTAATTCACCAAATCTTAATTTCTATATTTGAGGTCTTTTGTGAACAATTTTATCCTTGTAGATATTTTATGGACAAAGATATATGAGTTCATTTTCCAAACTCATTTTTCAGACTCAATTATGTGTAAATGAGATGATTAGTGAATATATGAGGAAAAAAAATTGCCTTAGATATTTTAATTGATTTCCACATTATTAGATTTAAAAAGTGAGTTTAATTTTTGTATTTGAATAAATTGCCTATTTTGTATTAAAAGTCTCTATACATCTGTTTATATATAATTTATTATTGTGGGAGCCGAATAATTTTGGATCAACAGGAGCGGACCAATCCGGTCCAGAACATAACTTCTATTCGACATTGACCCTATCCAATTTTGGGGCCGAATAAAAGAGCCGGCATTCCTGCCAGTAAAACAAGGGCCGTGTAGGAGTGGACCAGGCCCGAGGGCCCCAAGCCCAAGGCCCCAAGAGAATACTATAAATACAAGATCTTCAGTCCTAAAGAGGTATGTGAGAATTATTGTGCTTAAACTTAGAATACAAGCATCCTCGAGTGTAGATACTAACTTGCCCGTCGGAGTGCTAATTCCGGCACCCTCGACCGGAGTGTTTATTCTTTTTCAGGTGACCAAAAGAGGATCACGAGCGTTTCCCAAGATCCTGAAGAGTATTTCCAAACCACTTCCCCACAATTGGCACCGTCTGTGGGAATACTCAAGCACATCCATGGAGAGCGTGACGGAAGATCCTCCGACAATCACTGTCGACCCTATACCTCACGATGAAACTACTCCAACAAACTTGCTTGGACCAGAGACTATCGCCGCACGACGAGCCTTGAATTTCGCCTCACCCTCGACTTCAGAGCACGAGACAATGCAGGCGATCATGGAACAAGCAAAGCAAAATGAACAGAGGCTGGAGAACATGATCGCTGAGAACGAACGTCTTCGTGAAGATTTGGCCTTGGAAATGGCAAAGTCCAAACAAGCTGCGCGCCTAAATCCAGAAGGATCTCCGAAGGCAGGTGGTCGACAACCTCGAGCATGACAAGACACTGATAGCGACTCCGACTCACTATCCCCGGAGCCCAGGAAGAAGGGACAACATGAAACCACTAGTTCTTCCGAAGAAAGTCCTCGTATAATGCAGAAGCGAAGAAGAAAAAGTTCAGACGAAGATAAACCGACCCCTTCGTACGACAGATCGCAAAGGCTGCGCTACCAAAGAAATTTAAAGCACCGTCGTTCACCCTGTACGACGGCAAAACAGACCCCACCGACCACATCCGCCACTACAAGCAGGCCATAACATTGCATGCAGACGACAAGGCCTTCATGTGCTGAATATTTCCCAGCAGTTTGGGACCGTTGGCGGTCCGGTGGTATTATAAACTGGAGCCGGCTTCGATCAAAACCTTCCACCAACTGCAGAAATCCTTTAGGGCCAGATTCATTACCAACGAAGTCCAGCCAAAGCAAGCCGACTCCGTCTGGGCAATGCAAGTCCTGCCAGGAGAAACACTAAGAGCTTATTCGGCGTGATATTGGGAATGCTTTAACCTTGTCGATGACGCTTGCAGCGACTCCATGGCCATCACTGCCTTCAAAATGGGACTACACCCAGATAGTGCCCTCCACAGTTCCTTGACTAGAAGACCCCCCAAAACAGTTTGGGGGTTGATGAAGAAAGTAGAGGAAGACTGCAAAGTGGAAGACGACGCCTTGCGGGTTAAAGCCGGACACGTGGTCAACAAAACGGCCCCTTCCGAAATCGCTCAGCCAATAAGTTCCGCACCACCTCAAAGCCCTGAACCATGACAGCGGGCTAAACGAGACAAGAGACGGGATTCTCGCTGATCCAGCGATCGATGCCCACACCAAGCCAATGAGCAACTGTAGGTCGATAGCAGGTGCACAAAGCGCGCCGACAAGAAATATACGGAGCTGTCAGAGCCAATCAGCTCAATTATGCCCAAGATCCAACATCTTCCATTCTTCAAATGGCCATCCAAGATGGTGGGACCTCCTGACACGAGAAGGTGGGACAGATGTTGTGAATATCACAAAGATCACGGCCATGATACGGACAGCTGCTATGCCTTGAAAGACCACCTTGAGGAATTGGTCCAAGATGGTCGGCTCCAGCAACACGTCTGGAAAAGCACAATCAAAACTGTCGCCCTTCGGCAGGAGTCACCTCCCCTCGGCGTTATACATATGATATACAGGCCCTTCGTGGATATCACGATTGGCCAAAATAAGCCTCCAGATTCAGAGCGCCCTTCGTGGATATCACGATTGGCCAAAATAAGCCTCCGGATTCGGAGTGCCCTTCGTGGATATCACGATTGGCCAAAATAAGCCTCCAGATTCAGAGCGCCCTTCGTGGATATCACGATTGGCCAAAATAAGCCTCCGGATTCGGAGTGCCCTTCGTGGATATCACGATTGGCCAAAATAAGCCTCCAGATTCGGAGCGCCCTTCGTGGATATCACGATTGGTCAAACTAAGTCTCCGGATTCGGAGCCCCATCGGCATATGACATCTTTGGGCCAATTAAGCCTCCGGGTTCAGAGTGCCCTTCGTGGATATCACGATTGGCCAAAATAAGCCTCCAGATTCAGAGCGCCCTTCGTGGATATCACGATTGGCCAAAATAAGCCTCCAGATTCAGAGCGCCCTTCGTGGATATCACGATTGGCCAAAATAAGCCTCCAGATTCAGAGCGCCCTTCGTGGATATCACGATTGGCCAAAATAAGCCTCCAGATTCAGAGCGCCCTTCGTGGATATCACGATTGGCCAAAATAAGCCTCCGGATTCAGAGCACCCTTCATGGATATCACGATTGGCCAAACCAAGTCTCCGGATTCGGGGCCCCATCGGCGTATGACGTCTTTGGGCCGATTAAGCCTCCGGATTTGGAGCGCCCTTCGTGGATATCATGACTAAGTCTCCGGATTCGGAGCCCCATCGGCGCATGACGTCTTTGGGCCGATAAAGCCTCCGGATTCGGAGCGCCCTTCGTGGATGTCACGATTGGCCAAATAAAGTCTCCGGATTCGGAACCCCATCGGCGCATAACGTCCTTGGGCCGATAAAGCCTCCGGATTTGAAGAACCCTTCGTGGATGTCACGATTGGCCAAATTCAGTCTCTGGATTCGGAGCCCCATCGGCGCATGACGTCTTTAGGCCGATAAAGCCTCCGGATTCGGAGCGCCCTTCGTGGATGTCACGATTGGCCAAATTAAGTTTCCGAATTCGGAGCCCCATCGGCGTATGACGTCTTTGGGTCGATAAAGCCTCCGGATTCAGAGTGCCCTTCGTGGATGTCATGATTGGCCAAATTAAGTTTCCGGATTCGGAGCCCCATCGGCGCATGACGACTTTGGGCCGATAAAGCCTCCGAATTCGAAGCGCCCTTCGTGGATGTCACGATTGGCCAAATTAAGTCTCCGGATTCGGAGCCCCATCGGCGCATGACGACTTTGGGCCGATAAAGCCTCCGAATTCGGAGCGCCCTTCGTGGACGTCACGATTGGCCAAATTAAGTCTCTGGATTCGGAGCCCTATTGGTGCATGGCGCATGACGACTTTGGGCCGATAAAGCCTCCGAATTCGGAGCGCCCTTCGTGGATGTCATGATTGGCCAAATTAAGTCTCCGGATTCGGAGCCCCATTGGTGCATGACATCTTTGGGCCGATAAAGCCTCCGAATTCAGAGCGCCCCTCCTGGATGTCACGATTGGCCAAATTAAGTCTCTGGATTCGGAACCCAATCGACGTATGACGTCTTTGGGCCGATAAATCCTCCAGATTCGGAACGCCCTTTGTGGATGTCACGATTGGCAAAATTAAGTCTCCGGATTCGGAGCCCCATCGGCGCATGACGACTTTGGGCTGATAAAGCCTCCGAATTTGGAGCGCCCTTCGTGGATATCACGATTGGCCAAATTAAGTCTCCGGATTCGGAGCCCCATCGGCGCATGACGTCCTTGGGCGGATAAAGTCTCCGGATTCGGAGCGCCCTTCATGGATGTCACGATTGGCCAAATTAAGTCTCCGGATTCGAAATGCCCTTCGTGGATATCACGATTAGCCAAATTAAGTTTCCGGATTCGGAGCCCCATTGGTGCATGACGTCTTTGGGCCGATAAAGCCTCTGAATTCGGAGCGCCCCTCATGGATGTCACGATTGGCCAAATTAAGTCTCCAAATTCGGAGCCCAATCGACGCATGACGTCTTTGGGCCGATAAATCCTCCAGATTCGGAACGCCCTTCGTGGATGTCATGATTGGCCAAATTAAGTCTCCGGATTCGGAGCCCCATCGACGCATGACGACTTTGGGTCGATAAAGCCTCCGAATTTGGAGCGCCCTTCGTGGATATCACGATTGGCCAAATTAAGTCTCCGAATTTGGAGCCCCATCGGCGCATGACGTCCTTGGGCCGATAAAGTCTCCGAATTCGGAGCGCCCTTCGTGGATGTCACGATTGGCCAAATTAAGTCTCCGGATTCGAAACACCTTTCGTGGATATCACGATTAGCCAAATTAAGTCTCCGGATTCGGAGCCCCATTGGTGCATGACGTCTTTGGGCCGATAAAGCCTCCGAATTCGGAGCGCCTCTCATGGATGTCACGATTGGCCAAATTAAGTCTCCGGATTCGGAGCCCAATCGACGCATGACGTCTTTGGGCTGATAAAGCCTCCGGATTCGGAACGCCCTTCGTGGATGTCACGATTGGCCAAATTAAGTCTTCGGATTCGGAGTCCCATCGGCGCATGACGACTTTGGGCCGATAAAGCCTCCGGATTTGGAGCGCCCTTCGTGGATATCACGATTGGCCAAATTAAGTCTCCGGATTCGGAGCCCCATCGACACATGACGTCCTTGGACCGATAAAGTCTCCGGATTCGGAGCGCCCTTCGCGGATGTCACGATTGGCCAAATTAAGTCTCCAGATTCGGAGCCCCATCAGCGCATGACGTCTTTGGGCCGATAAAGCCTTCAGAGTCGGAGCCCCATCGGCGCATGACGTCCTTGGGCTGATAAAGCCTCCGGATTCGGAGCGCCCTTCTAAAATGAAAACATTTACACATCTAAGCAGGGATATGTAGGCTGAAACCAGTACAATCGCATGAACAAGACAAAACGTGCCAGCATTCAAAGTAAGATGCTCAAATTAAATATATAAAAGTTCAGAATGAGATAAACTTTTAGAATGAAACATTTTATTCAAATTAAACAGTAATTACAAAACACACCATCCGCATTCGAAGCATTACAACATCTATTCTCATACGACATCACGCTGTACAAGCAGCAGCGCCAAATCGATGCCCGCTGATCAGAGGGCACCCGTAACTTGAAAATGCTTTGATCTGACTGCGTTTGAGTCCACGATTCACCCCAACGAGATAATCGCCCTTGAGGCGGAAACCTATGGCACCATAGACAATGTCAAGGCCAAGATCCAAGACAAGAAAGGAATTTGCCACGAAAACAGTAATACTCAACGGTCGTGGAGCTACGTCGGCCCCATTTCTTGGCCGCGGTTGCGGACATCTTCACCATCGCTGTTTCTCCTTTCGAGGTGATCTGCTTTGACGACTTAAAGGCTGACGTTTCTTGAGCACCCTGCCTCCCGTGCAAGTGTTTTCCCCTCTGCGATTCGTCGCAATATCAGCCTCAACCAGAGTCCGAGCTTCTTCCTTGACAAAGAAAAGCTCCATTTGATGATCACACTTACGTAACCCCACGCAACAAAATCGTTCTAAAACGAGTTTGTGCACAAAAAGCGTAGTCACTGGAACGACAAATCCGAGGCATTTTATTTCTAAAATCTTTGCAGTGGCCCCGAGGCGATTTCATTAACATTGAACTCCAAACGACAGATGCCGAGCGACATTCGCCGTAGTCACTTCATGCACTAATTTTTGCCTTGTTAAAACGGCCTAAATTATATAAACGACAATCATGGGCGAATGCCTTGAAGTCCATGAACTGGCTGGGGGCAAGGGACGATTTATTAATCTAACCGGCCGACCATCTTGGCCCCATGCCGATCGATACGTTGCCGCAGCCACTTCATGCACTAATTTCTACCTTATTAAAATGGCCTAATTATATAAACAGAAATTATAGATGGGCCGAATGACTTCGGAGTCGGAGCCCCATCGGTGCATGACGTCTTTGGGCCGAAAAAGCCTCCGGATTCGGAGCCCCATCGGCGCACGACGCCTTCAGGCCGAAATGGCCTCTGCAGAAAATACGCGTGTGCCGAATAAAATTTTCAACGAAGCAAAGTTGGAATAAAATGAGTACTAATATAAATAACAAGTGCACTACAGATTGAAAACTAAGCATTTTATTAAATTCAGCGAATAAATACATAATTTCACTTTCAATCTACGTAAGCATTACAAGGATTTCTTGGGTTCGGCGACTTCTTCGTCATCGCTCTTCTCAATTTCAAATGCGGAGAAGGGAAAATCTTTCTGTTGATACAACGGAAACGCCGAATCCAACCCTCCTGATTGGAGACTTGCGGTTTGTCGAAGTGCCTTGATCCTATCGTGTCTAAATCTACGATTTTCACATCGGCAAACTTCTTCGGCGAGTTCCTCCTTGGTCTTCTGAATTCCGACCTTTCGACTGTCATGGAAGCCTTTTTCATAGGCCGTACCCCTCGCAGTCTCGATCGCGAACATGCTAGCCGTATTACGATCGGCGATCGCATCGCTAATCAGCCTCTGAGTAGCCCTCTCTTCAACAACCGGATTGGGGTGGCTGGTTAATTGGGGCCTGCCAGACTTGATTTTCTTTATCTAGCGCTCGGCCTTCTCGACGCGAGCTTCTAACTTTCGAATGCGTTCATCTCTCTGTTCTATGTCGCGGCGAGCGGCGCAGAGACGCATGCCGACCTCATAAGCCGTGTACAGTCCCCTCACTGTCTTGTGAACGCCTTTACGAAACACTTTGAAATCCTGTCGACCTACCATCGACTGTTGAACTTCAGGCAGGAAAATCTGTCGAGCAAACTCTACTGCCACATTCGGATCTCGAATGATCGAGTCCGCCTCTGTCATTGGTCTATTACCCACGAAGACTGCAAAACTCAATGGGCGAGGAGTCGCGTCAGGTTGCCTGCCGGAACCAAGCTGAGGAGACTTACGCTGTGGTTGTTTGTCCCTCCTGAGCGACCTACTCCGACGACGAGGAGATTGGCGCCTCTCCCGATCCCTCGAAGTCCTACTGCCCGTGCGTGAAGGTTCGCCGCTTCGACTCATAGCTCCTCCTAGCTCAGCTAGAGTCTTCGCTTCGCCTCTGTTGTTGAAAAAAAGTTTATTTGACATTTGCGCTTGTTCAATCTTCCTCAAACAGCTGGACTGAAAATGCTGAATGAGTACATAAATTGGACCATCGTTCACGAAGTACACACCCATTTATTCCTTACGGGGGCAGCACCTCCGAGGCAATCCCCTCAATGTTGAAGCGCCAACTACCCGGCGCCGAACGAATCATAGGCCCCAATCGTATCTATTCGGTGTTCTACGATCGGGAACCCGCTGGGGCAAGGGCAAATTCATCAATCTAGTCGGCCTAAGTGCCCCAGTCGTTCCCCGAATCGATGCCGCAACACAAGGTTCTTATGGACGTGTTATTCGGCGTTCTATGATCGGGAACCTGCTGGGGCAAGGGCCGATTCATCAATCTAGTCGGCTTAAGTGCCCCAACCGTTCCCCGAATCGATGCCTCAACACAAGGTTCTTGTGGACATGTTATTCGGCGTTCTACGATCGCGAACCCACTGGGGCAAGGGCAGATTCATCAATCTAGTTGGCTTAAGTGCCCCAGCCGCTCCCCGAATCGATGCCTCAACACAAGGTTCTTATGGACATGTTATTCGGCGTTCTACGATCGTGAACCCGTTGGGGCAAGGGCAGATTCATCAATCTAGTCGGCTTAAGTGCCCCAGCCGTTTCTCGATTCGATGCCTCAACATAAGGTTCTTATGAACGTGTTATTCAGCGTTCTACGATCGCGAACCCGCTGGGGCAAGGGCAGATTCATCAATCTAGTCGGCTTAAGTGCCCTAGCCGTTCCCTGAATCGATGCCTCAACACAAGATTCTTATGGGATGTGTTATTCGGCGTTCTACGATCTTGAACTCGTTGGGGCAAGGGCAGATTCATTGTTTTAATCAGAACGCTAAGCTTAGTCGGTTTGTAAGTCTGCCGTCTCACGTAGTCTTGGAATTTTGTCATAACCACTGATTCTCCTAATTGTCTACTCATATAACAAACAATACGAGAAATATCTTGGAAGCATATGAAATTTTCATTCATAAATTGGGCGCTAACAACGGACATTTTACATATGAAAGTCCAACACAGATGAAAATCTTCTAAACAAAAACAGACATTGAAATCGAAAAATAAAAAAAAAAATCTAACAAAACTAGAATGTCTCCCAAATCAAGTCTCAGGGTTAGACTCAAGCGGCTCAACATCTACTTGCTCGTAGGGAATTGGCGTGGCCAATGTAACTCCAGCGGCAGCAAGGGCTGTGAGCCAGCCGTGTTTGAACCCCCGATTCTCGAATTTGGGGACTTCTTCTACATAGTCCTTAAAGGCGGAGCTCTTCCCAGCCTCGAATGCCACCGAGGACTCAGAGTCGGCTTTCTCCTTAACCTGCTTCAATTCTCCAAACTCGGCCTCCCGCTTGGCAATCGCCTCCTTGGCTAACTTGAGCGACTCCTCGCTCGCATTTGCCCTCTCCTCGGCATCAGCCCTGAGTTGATCAGCAGTTTTGGCCCTTTCCTTCTCAGCCTTAGCTCGCGCGTTTTCCATCGCGGCTCTCATTGCCTCGAACTTCGCCTTGCTCTTTTGACCCTCGACTTCAGATTGCGAACGACCAATCCTTTCAACAGCGTCATGCTGGCGGCGACCCAATTCTGCCATCCTTCTAACTGTCTGTAAAACAAAGGATCGTCATGCGCCAAGAAACATCAAATGCAAACCAAACCAAAGATTCAGTCATGTACCAGAAAAATCGACTGGGCGGCTAATGCTATTGTCGCCAAATCCGGCTCGGCACGAAACATAGCCTTGTCAGCCGGCAAGGAGACCGAGGCAGCCAGGCTTAGTGTCACAGCTACATCTTTCAGAGCCGACGCTTCGGAGGAGATCAACATATTTTTTTTTTATCTTTGGCTCAATAACAAAAGGAGCAACCACAGCTGACTCCTCCAAGCGTGGCCGTTTTTCCAAGGGCCCCCTTCGGAGCCGTCCTCACCCTCAACACCTCGTTTTTTGCCTCGATCCTCTGAAATCGGCCGAACTTCCGTCATCGGGCCCTCGACCTCCTTTTCCGTCTCGGCCATTACAACGTGAGCCGTTTCTTGTACGGCAACGGGAGTAATAGATTCAGTCGGGACAAGTCCGGAACGGATGGCTACGGCCTTTTGTCGAGCGGCCATGCGTTCAGCATTCCTTTTTCGTGCCATCTGCGTAAGATTATCCCCGGCCATATCCTTAGAGAAATTGCCGGGAAGATCTCCCAAGTTCGTAAAGATATCTTTGGCGTCCCCTCGGCCTAATGTAGACAGAGGATCAGGAGAGTTCAACCCGGCTTCCTCAAGTTTTTGAAGTTGGGAAAGATGAGGGCCGTCAGTTGGTTATTGCCTCGCGCGATGGGAATATTATCTGCCGCCGAGAACGTCATGTAGGTTGGCTCGTACCCCAGGAGAATGTGGGCTGCCCTCCCTTGTTTTTGAAGGTCTGGATGGCTGACGAACTGTAGCGTGGTTTTAATTTCTGCGAGCACAACTTCGTCGTCTGAAGTCAACACTCTTTTCAAGTCACTGCCTGTGTAGACAAAACAATTAGGTGAGCTAAAGTGCCGAATACATGCATATGTAAGTAACAGAAACAGTGATTTGGTCGGCCACCTGGTTCACCTTTTTGCCTCGGCACAGGATCTAGGCAATCTTCCCCTTCGCCGAATTTCCAATTACCGCGGACAACGACTATCACGTCATCGACACGCTTGCCAGAGCTAGCAAGCATGGTCACTAAGTGGTGGTCAGTGTCCTTGGCTCTAAGGAAGTAGCGTCCCAGACGGCCAGTAGACTTGGCTAGGACATAACAATGTCGAATGACGGGAATACCTAAATCAACTCTAAGACGCCGATTTATCTCTACAATGCCCATTATGATGCGGAAGAAGTTCACGTTGGGCTGGGAAGGAATGAGACCCTAGTACCGAAGAATGGCCCTCAAAAGTGGGTGAAGAGGAAAATAGACGCCGCCCTCAGCAATTGATAGGAGAGGAAAGACGATTGTGTTCTCGTTTTCCCTCACCATATCAATAGTGCTGTCTGCCAAAAGTGACAGATGGACGTTGTCAAGGATGGAGAAGTGGCGTCGAAAGCCAGAGATTTGATCCGCAGAAAGGAGCTCTTTCAAATGTTTCGCCATTCTTGCCGACTCAGGGATTACGGAAAACTAAAAGCAGATAAAGAGGGGGGATCAAAAAATGTAGGAGAAAAAAACTTATAGGAGGTGAAGGAAAGATCGAGAAACAAGGGGTTGCAGAAGCCGCTGAATGCAAGAGTCCCACTGGAAGACGAGCCAGATATCTTCGAGTTTTCAGAGCATACATTCGAAGAGACAAATTCAAATCGCATTAAATGGAGGCAGCGTATGAAGGGGCGGGAAAGTGTTATAATGACCAACAAGTGTGTACGCGTTCTCACATGCATCGGGAAGAGGAATAACCGTCGGATTTCTAACCTCCAGACTAGAAGCCAATCACGCCAACTAACTGGTGCAAGTGGGGTGTTTGGGGGGCAATTGTGGGAGCCGAATAATTTTGGATCAACAGGAGCAGACCAATCCGGTCCGGAACATAACTTCTATTCGGCATCGACCCTATCCAATTGAGGGGCCGAATAAAAGAGCCAGAATTCCTGCCAGTGAAACAAGGGCCGTGTAGAAGTACATGGCAAGGACTAGGAGTGGGCCAGGCCCCAAGGCCTCGGGAGAATACTATAAATACAAGATCTTCAGTCCTAAAGAGGTATGTGAGAATTATTGTGCTTAAACTCAGAATACAGGATTCCTCGAGTGTAGATACTAACTTGCCCGTCGGAGTGCGAATTCCGGCACCCTTGACCGGAGTGTTTATTATTTTTCAGGTGACCAGCAAAGGATCACGAGCGTTCCCCAGGATCCTAAAGAGTATTTCCAAACCACTTCTCCACAATTACTCATGAAAAAAAAAGAAGGGAATTTAGTGAAAAGTTTACTTCCACGTACTTGTATTCTAAATTTTTATATTTCAATAAGTCTTATTTTTGAAGATTTAATTCACCAAATCTTAATTTCTATATTTGAGGTCTTTGTGAACAATTTTATCCTTATAGATATTTTCTCACACCTTATCCTACAATATATACAATACATTTATATATTTATTGAAACGATCCATTTTTTAGAACAAATTATAATATATAACGATGTCAATTTGAACTTCTGGAGAAGCAGGAGCAGAAGATTCAACAAAGTGAAGATTATGATTAATGCAAGGTGAAATAATCAATTCAGTAATACTCCAAAAGTACAAATACAAAGTGAAAAACTAAAACGGTAAGCACAAAAAGGAAAACATCTTATATATTACACAGCAAGCTTTCTAGCAAGATATAGGAAAGGTTTCTCAAAATTGAATCTTGTAGATTTCATAATATGAAAATTCACAAAATCATAAAATGTGAAGTTTGTATTGTAAATTCAAAGAGAGGAAGGGAAGATGGGGAGGAATAGTTGGACATAAAAAATTGTGTGAATATTCACTTGATTGCAAATATTCAAACAAAGCTATGTGGCTAATGCAGCGAAAATATATGATTCCTCAAAGTAAATAAATCGATGGGAATAAAACTAATGTGGAAAAATTAAATCAAAAGCAATATAAGAATTTTTACGTGGTTCCCTCAATGTGAGGTACATCCACGGGATCAAAATCCGATTCCACTGTCAACCTTTTCCACACGATTACAAACGAGACATGAATGGTCTCACAAACCGCCCTTAGGTAAATTCCAAATAATCATAAATAAATAAGAGGAAAGACCTCACCAAATAGATGAACAAAAATCTTCCAAAACAGAATTGTAGAAAACCCAAAATAACAAACCAAATTAACATCGAACACAATATCAAATCAATACTCCAAAGTAACCAATAAAACGACGCAAGTCAGCAGCCAAAAAGTAGCCTCTTTGACCCAAAACTTTTTCACTCCACCGAATTGATTTCAATCAATATTAATCTTAAGCCATTGCTGCCGCACCACTCCGAAACACACAAAACAATATATATATATATTGTTAAATCTTGGGTTTGTTTTATCAAAAATCCTAGTTGTTATCAAACTGAATTAGGTCTCCACAAATTAGATATAACATATAAAAATATATTGTAACTAATACCAAACCAAATTAAACTTTTTTTCCAAAACCAATTGGGTCTCATACTCCACTAAGGAAATATACCCCAACAGCTAATAGGAACATTCACATAGGTCATGATCACATCACTGCATTTGATTTCAAAGTATAGAACACTAAAACAAAACATTGACACGAATATTCACATACATATTAATTGAAGAAAAATGAATGTTGAATAAAAATAAAAATGGAAGTTGCAAAAAATTAAAAAAGAAAGTTCATTAAAGAAACCAGTATACCTTAACGATCTATTTGGAAATAAATAAAAAAGGAAATTGAATGGAGATGGAAATTGAAGAAAAATAGAAATG
>NW_021026312.1:126593-154396 GCF_004153795.1 Camellia sinensis
TTGCTAACCAAAAAAAAAAAAAAAAATCAAAAACTTTATTTATAATTAAAATATGTTGATAAGATTTATTTTAAATATGACTAATATTATATAAATTTTAGATTTATACTCTACATTTTATTTTTTTTTATTTGTAAAATTTTGAATAAACTTTTATAATACCTAAATTATTCGTCAAAGATTCAATGCAAAAACATACAAGTCTTAAAGATTCTCAAATGAAGAAAAAACACAATATAAAAATAGAACATTTACATATAAATTCTAATTCATGAATTTATACTATATTAAGTTCTAGTAATGATTCAGACCCTTACAAAACATTACCCCTACAACCCCCACTCACTTGTGATTAGTCCAAGTAAGAAAGAGAAAAAAAATAATAATATAAACACATCATTAGTTCACATCAGTGTGGGGGTGGTGGGGGTTTTCCCAAAAGGAGGTCCCAAACATTTTCCATTAAGTCCTACCTAAGATTTTTTAGATCTTCAAGTCTCATTAAATTTTTAATAGTCAGAATTACCCTTCAAATAATGATTGTTTATCATTTGTGATTATCTATAAAAAAAACATGATGATTTGATATTAATTTTGATTTTCAAAATTTTAAAACATGAACTTTCAAATTGGAAAGACTAAAAATAAATAAATATATTATATGCAAAAAAAAAAAAAAACTAATTTTTTTTAAAACATTGAAAAAAATTGATAATATTCTCAGCTTTATTTGATAGTTGAATCAAACTAATAAGTAGAAATGCAAAAATGTTGAAGCTCATGCTCTGTTTTTTTTTATCAGTATATAAGAGGGTTCAAGAATATTGTCGAAAAATTCAAAGGCCTGACGAAAAATTCAAAGATTGCCAAAAAATCCAAATTCTCTAGAAATGGTAAGAGGCTTATTCAACAGTCACAACTAGGAACACAATAGCAAAGAGATGATGGAGATAAGAGATTGGGTGAAGAAGAAAGCAAAGTAGTTAGAGAGAATAATGAGAGAGATTGAGTATGAATCTCCCACGTTTACTCTCAAGGTAGGTAATGGAGAAGGAAAATTAGTTCTCTCACAAGAGTTGTTTCTCCAAAATCCATCCATAAAATTAATTTATTTAGGCTTATTTTGATAGGATGATAAAATTTTTTTTTTTTTTATCTTTTCATAAAAAAAATTTTTTTTTTAAAAAAAAAAAAAAAAAAAAAAACTAACACTTATAAAAGATTAATTTAGTAATATAATTTTATATCATTTCATTTCTTTTATATAATTTAACCAAATAAGATAAAAAAAAATAATAAATTTAATATCATTATTTTATTTTCTCTCTTATCCATCCAACATGGAAATTCTAATATACACACCACCTTCTACCGTATGCACTTTTAAGTTATGTTATTTTTTTCTTTAGTTATGATCAAATTTCTTCTATTATTATGACATTATTTTAATTATGATTCATGAGTTCTTTAGTTATGTGTCATATTGTGCTTAGTTAAGACATTATTTTTTTAGTTATAACTAGAAAATTGAAATTATGCCAATTTTCTTTTTAGTTCTAAAGTTTTAGGGTTTACACACCCTGTGCACTGCAGCGTTTCCCTGTATCTATGGCCTTGGTTGGTATGCCAAAGTTGGACTAAAATAGCTAATAAAAATAAAATGGTTAAAATAATCAATAAGGTAAAATATTATATTTAAATCATAATTTTTTTTTCCCCTTACAATCATCAAATCAACTAGGAATATATATATATATATATATACTAGTGGGTGGCACACACGATGTGTGTGCAATTTAAATAAGTAGGAATAAAAAAAAAATAATAATGAAATTAATATTATAATGTGTACTTAGCTTAAGTGGTATGAGTCATCGTACTTAAACCCATGGTTATGGGTTGAAGCCTTGCCCATCTCTTTGTTTAACTTTTTTTAAAAAAATAAAAAATACTGCCACATGACATGAGAAGAGTAAAGCTTCAGGACACCATAAGAGGTGTTCACTTTATAATAGTATCGATAGATATATCATCCTAAATAAAAATCTTTTATGCAAGTCAAAATAGTCAAATAGTGAAAAAGTTGACTAAATCAAATTCCCAAACGGAGCCACAAATGTATGTGTATTTATTACTTCAATCTTTGCACTTTATATAACTGATGTATGTAAATGATTTGTGCTCAACATGTTTCTTGCATTTGTGATTGAGTTGACTCTTCAAGTTTTTGATTTGTGATAATGGTTTGTGTTTGATTTCCAAATCGTAATGGAGGTGAGAATTTGGGGCCATGGAAAGATTAAATGTTTTGAGGATCAAACAAAATGATTTCCCCCTCTCTTTTTCCCAGCAAAGAGAGATAGAAGAAGATAAGAAGAAAACAAGAATAGATAGAAGAAGATAAGAAGAAAACAAGAATAGTAGCAAAAGCAGAAGATGCAGAGGACCTGTTAAACTCCTACTGCACTGAGTTGAAAATCACATGGCCAGTAAGATTCCATCCAGAAAGCACAAAACGCAGCACAACACCAATCTAATTAACAAAGCCGAGTGCACCTCACAAAATAACCCATCAAAAACAATATACCCAAAGGAAAAAAAAGAAAAAAAGAAAACAGAAAAACATAAAGAGGTTTAACAATGTTTCATCCTGTTTTTGCATCGCCTGGTTCTTCAACTTTGATTGTTTTGCTCCTTCAATATCTTAAGAAAATTATTTTGGTGGGCTGGGCTGTGTTTTGGTGAAGGAAGTGAGTTGAGTGTATGATGGGTTGAATGAAAACAAATTATGATAGTGAGTTGAGTCAATAGTTGGGTTGATTGAGACTGAGTTAATGGGATAACATGGTGCATGCATATTCCTTTTGTATCCTTATAGAAGTATAGAAAAAATTGCAATTCAAGGCAAGTTTTCAAAATAAATTACAAATTAGTGATAAAATTTATCAATTTTAATAATTGAAGTGATAAATTTTTTCATAACTTTACAATTTTTTATTATTATTAATTTTTATTTTTAGTTTTACCACTGATTTGCAATTTGCCTAAGGGGTGTTTTGAGAGGTATATTTTTAGGCTTATTTTCGTTTTTAGTGAATTTTTTTTAAAATTGTTTTTAGGAAGTTTTAGGCTTCTAAATTCAACTCAACAAGACGAACTAGAAAATTATAATTTTTTTTTTTAAATCCAAAAAAATCAAGGTCAAATTTATTATTATCAAAATCATAGGGATCAAATTGAATCTCAACTGAAACTATATTATAATTGAAATTATAGGGATCAAATTGAATCTCAACTGAAACTATTATAATTGAAATTATAGGGATCGAATTTATTATTTTATCCTTATTGAAAGGAAGGTTAGTATAATTATATAAAAGAAATACAAAAGAAATGGTAGAATTAATTTCAATTTCGTCGTATACCTCATGGAAAGTCAGTATAATTTATCCATTTTCTTTTTTGACTTTTTCTTTTCACCAACTCATTTCAATGCAATAGACAGGATGATAATATCTTGAATGTCTATTACACAACCCACATAAAAGTGGACTACGATCCCAGCAGTACCCACCAACCCAACATTCCACAGAACTCCACTTCTTTTCATTATCAGTGAAAATAAAGACGAGTTTTTCAAGCAAGCTAGGCTTTCAGTGTGTGACTAGTTGAACTCAACTACCCACTGATCAAGTTGCAACTATCCTCAAAACAAAAGTGGTGGAAGCAAACTATTTGAAGTTAAATGGTGTTAGTCTAAAAGTGTAACACCTTCAAAAATTTAATAGCTAAAAAAATTAGGATGAACAAAAAAATTATTTGGCGATTAGTGGTTGAAAATGTGATATTTAATTTTATGTCAATGTTTTTGGCGACTAAAAAAATAGTTGTCAATTTACTACTTTTGGCGACTAAATTTGTTTTAGTTGCCAATTTCCTTTCGTGACAAGTCTTTAGCGACTAATTAGGCGATCAAAATTTTAGTCGCTAAAAACCTTAGGAAACTAGAACTTGACTTTTAGCGACTAAAATAGTCAAATAGCTAAAAAGTCAACTAAAATCACTACAAGAAAAATAGGATATTACCACATTTTTTTTCTAGCATTTTTGAAAAACATCGTTAAATCTCCTATAATTTTTTCCTTTTTGAGCAAATTTAATTATCCCATCTCGTTTTGTACGCTGTTATTAAAAAAATTGTGAAATAAAATTTATTTGTGATTGAAGAGGCAGGACTTCTCTGATCAAAAGAGAGGCGTGACTTTAGAGAACAGAGCGTGACTTTTGAGAGAGAGAGAGAGAGAGGCAGAGAGAGAAATCACGGCCTTGGATCTTCGATCTCCATCGATTCTTTGGTTGTATGATCTGGAAATTCTTGTTCTACACTTGATTTGAGCGTTTGTCTGTAACATCATTTGAATCCCTCTTATCTAAGTCGATCTAGGGCTCAAGGTTAGAGTTTGTTGATATGGATTTGTTATATTCACACAAGATCTGTAAACTTTCATGGTTAAACTAATGATTTATAGTTGATTTCTAGTTTATTTTCTTCTAGGGTTTTGAATGCCGTGTTAATGTCTCTGATCACGTATAGGATAAGCAAGCAGTGTCAGATCTGGATCGTTAGCAACAGTGAGTAGAAGCAAGCTCAACGACATAGAGATGTAGATCTTATTCTCAGATTTGCTCTCTATCTGATCAGATCTGCTCTCTCTGTCTCTCCAATCTGCTATTATGGTAATATCAAATCTGCTTTCTCAATCTCTCTGATTGAATTTCACGTATTCTCTTCATTGCTCTATGAGATTTGGACCCCTCTCTCTCTCTCTCTCTCTCTCTCTCTCTCTCTCTCTCTGTTTTTGATTGAATCTCATTATGTTTGTCACTCTATCACATTTTCCTTATAGAAAATGTCAAAACAGTTTCTAAAATTGGTGTGTTAATGTCTCTGATCACGTATAGGATAAGCAAGCAGTGTCAGATCTGGATCGTTAGCTACAGTGAGTAGAAGCAAGCTCAACGACATAGAGATGTAGATCTTATTCTCAGATTTGCTCTCTATCTGATCAGATCTGCTCTCTCTGTCTCTCTGATCTGCTATTATGGTAATATCAAATCTGCTTTCTCAATCTCTCCGATTGAATTTCACGTATTCTCTTCATTGCTCTATGAGATTTGGACCCCTCTCTCTCTCTCTCTCTCTCTCTCTCTCTCTCTCTGTGTTTTTGATTGAATCTCATTATCTTTGTCACTCTATCACATTTTCCTTATAGAAAATGTCAAAACAGTTTCTAAAATTGGTGCTGGTGACTAGTTCGTCGGTGCTCTCCTATGCATATTGATGATGACCGATTTGTAATTGAGGTTAATATTCCTAATGCTGTGATTCTTGTCTTAGTGACATAAATTTTTTTCATGGATTTTTTTTGTTGTTGTTGGAATAGCTTGTTGGTATTGTGATTCTTATTGTACCATTTTCCTTGTATGTCAAATGTTCGATAAAATGTGTCAATAGAAAAATTTTGTTTTTTTTTTAATTTTATCTTTTAATTTTCAGCAAAACACTGGAAAATAAAAATGATGATGAAACGTTTACTGTAAAATAAACTTTTATCAGTGTAGTATTTTCTGCCAATCTGAAAGGGGTGTTATCTGTGTCTACCATGGGATCTTGTGCACCTTTAATGATAAGAATGTGAAAAATAGTTGTAGTGAATTATGTAATCATCTATCTCACGATCTTTTTGTTGTCTATAATATTAGCTCCCCTTATCTTTCCTGATATCCTCTTGATATTGTTTTCTATGAGAAATACCAAATGCTTCATTTTTGGAGATAAATGTTTTGGACATTTGAAGATTCACCCACATTTTCAGTTTGGTGTCAAACAAACTTGTCTAAATGGTTATTTTGATACTAAGAATAGTCATTATCAGGTTGGATTGTTATCAAGCATGAAAATGAAGTAACTAGGCAGCTATAGACGAAAGATTTTGATCCATAGCTTCTTATTTGTTAAGTTACTTGTTTGTCATACTATTCAGAAACGGTCCTTTACTTTTGTTTGTAAATCTTACATTTTAATATTGAAATGGTAGAGGACGCACACTTTGCTTGTGATTTTCATTAGAAAGGTCATGATGAAATAATAAAGTTATAAAGTTCTCTATTATATATTTTCTTGAATGTTGGTTTCCTGATATTGAGATGATTTGAAAGAAAAAAATTTCTACATACAATTCTTTTATGAGTTAAATCCATGAAACACTGAAACAAATTTAGGAATCATTATATATTTTGTATTTTGGGTCAGAAAGATCACACTGTAATTATTCCTATTTGGAACTTCAAGTCTATGCTTGATCACATTGTAATTATTCTTATTTGGTCGAATCCATTAGCTAGGAAGGAGTAACATCTCTGAAGTCTTAACATTTTTTTTTTTTGAAGTTGTTTAACTCAAGTCTTTCTTTAATATGTTCCTTCCAAGATATGATCAGAATTTTTATAACAGAAACTTGAATATGCTGGTGTTACAGCTAAAGAGTCAAATATATTTACTGTTGTTATTGTCTGCAACTAGTGATGGTTACTGAGCCTATTTGTTGTTCATACTTTTTTTTTTGGGGTAAATCTCAACCATTTGCTATCAAACCACCACCGCCACTTAAAAATATGGTAAAGACAAGACCCCCCTAACCCACAAGGGAGCCATATGCTAGATTTCAAGAAGAATTCACTTTATATACATTTCAATGTTTGCCAATTTATAAAATCTCTCTTCTTCCAGATTATTGATGAAAAGTCTTTGACTAAAAAGTATCAAAGAGAAATATCAAACCTCAAACTAGAACTTGACCAGTCATGAGGAGATTATTAGCTTAAGACAATAGGTTTTTGATAGAAAACTTAGCGAAACATAAACTAAAAACCATTAAGGATTCAATTCTATACATGAAAACCTCTGTTGAGAAAGAAAAACCTTGAATAGAAGACCTTGATCTTCAAGTTTTTAATTTGTTTAAGATCTTCAAGCCACTTCAAACCACTTCTCTCTCTTTAGACGATGGGAGCCTTCTTGTGTTGACAACTTGAATGTTGTGATGATGAGTGTGGTTTGGGACCTTACATCATTTATACTAGTATTCTTCCTGTTGGAAATTGGGCTGGGTATTTGATCTAGATTTGGGCGCCCATGTGGCATGACCCATGACCAATATTAGATCATCTAAATAATTTGATTTTTGAATTTAAATTATTATCTATCCTTAGTTTTGGATAACCCATTATCTTATATCTATATATATCATATCTTCTCAACAGATATGGATAGATGGTTAGATAGCCTTTATATTAGATACGTTATATATGAGATGCGGAATGATTAGAATAACGATTGATATTTTTCCCATACTCTTTCTCTAACTCTCTCCCATTTGTAAAACAATCAAGCCTTTGCACTGTGACTGGTGTGAGTGATACTCATACTGTGGTATCACTCCATTGTTGGGTATTCATAGTTTGTGGTTTGTGAAGCTCGTGATTTACCCATAAGGTTTATCGTTTCGGATTCCATCACCTAAGGTATAGTTTGAATCTTTTTACCCGCTGCGTTTTTGATATATCTTACATTGGCATTAGAGCTATAAATGTGTATTTTCGTGCTTGTTTTTTGTGTATTAAAATATGTATATAATTATATATATACACACATGATATATGCATGAAAAATTAATATTTTCCTGGACTTTCTTCGATCAACTTGAAATTTACATATGTTGTCGTATATTTCATGTAGAATATATCTGCCAAGTTTCATAAAAATCTAACAGTTGGATTTTGAGAAAAATGGAGATTCATATTTAATTTTTCGTAACTTTGACTGCATGCTGGTTTTATATATTTTGTTTTTATGTTATGAAAATCATATATTTGGAATCCTTGTTTCGATACCTTCGAAATGGTATATTATGGGACTGATTCCGACTTACGGTTGATGAGAAAAAGCAAACCCTAATTTGGATTTATTTTGTATTTTTTGTGGCTTAAGGAAGAAGATGAAGTGCAGAGTTTCTGCACTTTCACTCTCATTAGAGAGAGAGTATGATACACCCCTATTATTTGGGTTTGTTAAATATCATTTTTGATACCACCATTGTTTTTATTTTGGAAAATGGAGTCCGAAAATACCAAAATTAGACCAGAAAACACACCGGAACGCGGCGTATGAGCCGCACGCGCCAGATGACGCCGTCAGCGGCGGCCACGCATCATCACCCATGCGTTGCCACACGCCATCACCCGCGCATCAGCTGCGCTTTCCACCCGCGCGCTGTCCGCGTCTTCTACGCGATCACCTTGCGTTGCGTCGCGCGCCGAGCCTAGTGCCATTTTTCCGCTCCAGCTTGGATTTTGTTTTTTAAGGCTTTGTTTGTTTGTTTTAAAAATTCAGAATTACTTTAAATGGTCATAAGTAATTCGTTATAACTTTATTTTAAGCGTGTTTGGTACTGTTAGACTCATAATTAAATTTTTTATCTACTGTAAAATTTTCAAAATTTTATGAAAATAAAAAATAATTTTCTTGAAATAATAATTCATTATTTCTGCTTTAAAATGCTTCTAGGGTTGCATGACTAAGTTTCTGAGGTTGAAATTTTTACAGTAGACTACTTGAATGGTTTACTATTTACTGATATGATTGATGCATTATTTCATATTTTGAAATATTTATTTATGATTTTATGTGTATTTATTAATTATTTAAAATTCAAAATAATACCAGAAAATACTAGAAAATTCCAGAAAAATTCCAGAAGTGATATACTTTTGATTATGGCATAATCTAACATATTGTTATTTTTTCCCTAGAGTTTCTAATATGTTGTGATTAGAATAGCATGATTAATTTTTTTTTTATTTAAATTTCATTATTAATTGTAACATAGCATGAGTTGATTGTGAATCTACATTATGATGCTATTGTATAGAATTAGAATATTTTATCATGCTTTAGACATGCCATAGTCAGTGGGAGGTTGTTCGGTTGAGAGAAATCTTTGTAAATTTACTCTCGAAGACTAATATTTTATGCATGAATTAAATTAAATTTTAGATAATTGTCACCTGTGGCGCAAGAGATGATTATGAGCATAGCGGATTTTTGATTTTGTGACTTGTGTAATATTGTCACTATTTAATTTAGATTTTTGCTACAAAATTATATTATGCTAATCAAATTAATCCCAATGCGATTTCTCTCTTAATTGACTTAGCTTATGGAAGTTAATTTGGTTGACCTAGACTTAGTAGAGATGTTTAAATGTGAACAATGCAATCATATTTGTTAGATGAGCAAAAAGTCTTGGAGATTTTAGGTCAGACCTTAATTGAGCCAAAGTAAGGAAACATGACTCAAAGTCGTCGTGGTTTTGTTGCTTTGTTTGGCACAACAAAAACTGATGTGTGTACTATGGTTAGCGACGTGCTACGTAGTTTTGATTGGCAAGTTTTGGAGTTGTGACATTTGTAAGCCTTCAATAGATTTCTATCTAATCTTGACAATTGAGGTACGCGGATTGACTTTGTAATTTGACTTGTAATAATGTTGCATCATTTGATAAAGTAACATTCAAGAGTCACGTCATCTAAGAAATGTGAGCTTAAATGAATTAGTCATTAAGTGTAAGATGAGTAGCCAGTATGAGCAGTGTTTTGCTCTCTATCCAATTGCTGGAAGTGGATGGGGCAAAATTTCACGCACTATAATAGTGTGCATTAAAGTATCACTTCAAGTTAAAAGATTAACACTTAGTAGCAGCAAAATCTATTAACACTAAGTGAAATGATTAGCGCCAAGTGGCTGCAAAATCTATTAGCATTGCCAATTTGTCTAAGTCTGGACACTTACTGTTTCCACACTTGAGTGTGAGACATAAGGAGGTGCTTCTTTGTATGATTCCTTAGCTAGGCCAACGTTTTTGAATAACGTTTAACACCAAGCGCAAATGTTGCAGCATAGTAATGAAAAGGTCAAGGCCGACAAGGTTGTTATGACTCTAAGAATTTGAAGCATTGCTTGTGAGAGCATTGTGTTGAATTAGACTCTTTAGCCTAATTCGCGCTTAAGTTACTTCAAGAGCTGTCATAGATTGATAGCTTATTTTCTCCTTCTTGTGGATAGTAGAATTAATTGCAAGCAACTATGAAGCAAGAAACAGAGATGGCAAGAGGAGTATTGTCATCTTTCAACTAGATGCAGTAAAGTGTATGGACAATAAAATTGACTTGATGGTGTAAGGGATTAGCACTTACTAGTTAAATTTGTGACTTAGGCGTACTTGATATCTCCATGACATCCTTTTATGATCTAGTGAACATGAATTTGTAATATCCCTGTCCCGTAGTATGATAATTGGTCCTTAATGCGAATATGATTATGTGTATGATATGATTTTGTGTGCCATTATGTGAAAATATGTGGTTTTGAATTTCTATCTATTCACCGTAGGAATGTCTGTTTGATTATCTGCTTTGGAAATTAAATTGAAGGCCTTATCGGCCACAGAACCCGAAGTTGATTACGCCATTATGATTGGCATAATTTTAGAGCCTACGGTGAAATTTAATTTGGAAATTGATTCGGATCAAATTAAATTGATTTAATTAATCATAAAGTGCTCAATTGTCTATTATTAAATTAATGTGACTTAGTGGGGCACTATGTACTCAAACATCCTCTTTGTTATTCTACTTGGCTGATTCTAACTGAAGAAAAAAGAGAGGGGTCGGCTAGAGAGAGAGAAAGAAGGAGAGTTGGGTGTTTGGCTCAATTTTGTGAAGATTGGAGGATTAAACTCAAGATTTTGCCATAGATTGGGAGAATTAAGCCTCTAGGTAAGTGAGTGCATGAATTGTAATTAGTAATTTTGTGAATTGAAGGTTGAAAAATGATTAAGAACATGAATTAAATTTTTTATGAGGAGATTGAGTTGTATGTGTTGAATTTAAAGTCAATAGATGCATGCATGTAGGAAATTACTATGAATTTCCATATTTGAACACAATGTGTATAATATATGTTGAATCTTGTTTGAAATCCATGTATTTGATCACCTCTTCACCAATTAAGTTGATATGAATGAATATTTCTCACATGCAAGAGTGGATCATGGAGGTATGAGCTTTGCATGTTTGAATTTGATGTGTTGGTGATGAGTTTGGGTTAATTTGAGGCATGCATGTAAGTAATTCAAGAAATTGAGCTTCATTGTGTTGTAATTTGGTGTTGGTATCCTATTAGTATATGTATATGTGAAATTTGAGCCATGGCATGCAAGAAATGTTGGTTAGAGTGTTGAATTCGAGCTCAAGAACCATTCTGGAAAACCCAGAATTTTTGATGCCCGCTCGAGCGGGGGAACCGCCGCTCGAGCGGGGATTTCGAGCTCCCAGTATTTTCTTGCAGGCATGGTGTCCGCTCGAGTGGGGAAGTTCACGCTCGAGCGGGGAGCTATGTAGGATGAACTTTCGCTTGAGTGTTTGAGTTCACGCTTGAGCGTAAAAATGATACAACCAGCACTTTTGCAGACCTAATGGGTCCGCTCGAGCGGGGAATCCCACGCTCGAGCGGGGACCCTGCTTTCTGAAATTTTGAAAGTGTATTCTGTGTTTCGTTTTCTGTTCTCTTTCACTTGCAAGTACTCTTAGGCGTGCATTAAGTATTGTAATTGAGTTAAAGATATAAGAATGAAGCCTAAAGAGGAATATGTGAATTAAAGAACGGGTTGAATCGTTTGTGACCCATATGTGCTATATGATGTGTAGGGTCAAATCACTTCAAGTTAAAAGATTAACACTTAGTAGCAGCAAAATCTATTAACACTAAGTGAAATGATTAGCGCCAAGTGGCTGCAAAATCTATTAGCATTGCCAATTTGTCTAAGTCTGGACACTTACTGTTTCCACACTTGAGTGTGAGACATAAGGAGGTGCTTCTTTGTATGATTCCTTAGCTAGGCCAACGTTTTTGAATAACGTTTAACACCAAGCGCAAATGTTGCAGCATAGTAATGAAAAGGTCAAGGCCGACAAGGTTGTTATGACTCTAAGAATTTGAAGCATTGCTTGTGAGAGCATTGTGTTGAATTAGACTCTTTAGCCTAATTCGTGCTTAAGTTACTTCAAGAGCTGTCATAGATTGATAGCTTATTTTCTCCTTCTTGTGGATAGTAGAATTAATTGCAAGCAACTATGAAGCAAGAAACAAAGATGGCAAGAGGAGTATTGTCATCTTTCAACTAGATGCAGTAAAGTGTATGGACAATAAAATTGACTTGATGGTGTAAGGGATTAGCACTTACCAGTTAAATTTGCGACTTAGGCATACTTGATATCTCCATGACATCCTTTTATGATCTAGTGAACATGAATTTGTAATATCCCTGTCCCGTAGTATGCTAATTGGTCCTTAATGCGAATATGATTATGTGTATGATATGATTTTGTGTGCCATTATGTGAAAATATGTGGTTTTAAATTTCTATCTATTCACCGTAGGAATGTCTGTTTGATTATCTGCTTTGGAAATTAAATTGAAGGCCTTATCGGCCACAGAACCCGAAATTGATTACGCCATTATGATTGGCATAATTTTAGAGCCTACGGTGAAATTTAATTGGAAATTGATTTGGATCAAATTAAATTGTTTTAATTAATCATAAAGTGCTCAATTGTCTATTATTAAATTAATGTGACTTAGTGGGGCACTATGTACTCAAACATCCTCTTTGTTATTCTACTTGGCTGATTCTAACTCAAGAAAAAAGAGAGAGGGGTCGGCTAGAGAGAGAGAAAGAAGGATAGTTGGGTGTTTGGCTCAATTTTGTGAAGATTGGAGGATTAAACTCAAGATTTTGCCATAGATTGGGAGAATTAAGCCTCTAGGTAAGTGAGTGCATGAATTGTAATTAGTAATTTTGTGAATTGAAGGTTGAAAAATGATTAAGAACATGAATTAAATTGTTTATGAGGAGATTGAGTTGTATGTGTTGAATTTAAAGTCAATAGATGCATGCATGTAGGAAATTACTATGAATTTCCATATTTGAACACAATGTGTATAATATATGTTGAATCTTGTTTGAAATCCATGTATTTGATCACCTCTTCACCAATTAAGTTGATATGAATGAATATTTCTCACATGCAAGAGTAGATCATGGAGGTATGAGCTTTGCATGTTTGAATTTGATGTATTGGTGAGTGAGTTTGGGTTAATTGGAGGATGCATGTAAGTCAATTCAAGAAATGAGCTTCATTGTGTTGATATTTGGTGTTGTATCCTATTAGTAATATGTTATATGTGAAATTTGATTCATGCATGCTAAAAATGTTGGTTTGAGTGTATGAATCGAGCTCAAGAAACTCATTCTGGAAAACCCAGAATTTTTGGGATGCCCGCTGCGAGCGGGGAACCGACCGCTTCGAGGCGGCGGACTATTCGAGCTCCCAGTATTTTCTGCAGGCATGGTGTCTCCTCTGGTGATATGTTCACGCGTCGAAGCGGGGAGCTAGTGTAGGATGAACTTTTCGCTTGAGTGTTTGAGTCACGCTTGAGTAAAAAGATACAACCCAGCACTTTTGCAGACCTAATGGGTCCGCTCGAGCGACGGGATCCCACCTCGAGCGGGACCCTGCTGTTCTGATTTTGATGTATTTCTGTGTTTCGTTTTCCGTTCTTCTTTCACTTGCAAGCACTCTTAGGCATGCATTAAGCATTGTAATTGAGTTAAAGAGATAAGAATGAAGCCTAAAGAGGAATATGTGAATTAAAGAATGGATTGAATCGTTTGTGACCCATATGTGCTATATGATGTGTAAGGTCAAGCTCCAGGGCAAATCCACAAGCCGATCACTGTGAGCAATATCTTAACAAGATATTTGAAATATGTTGTTGTCCAATTGTTTACTTCTATGTAAGTTTTGTAAGTTCGTTAACTTGAATGGTGGACAACGATTGACATAAATGATTGGGCCGAAAGGCGATTGACATAAATGATTGGGCCGAAGGCCAATTGACATAAATGATTGGGTCGAAGGCCGATTGACATGAATGATTGGGCCAAAGGCCGATTGACATAAATGATTGGGCCGAAGGCCGATTGACATAAATGATTGGGCCAAAGGCCGATTGATACAAGTGATTTGGCCAAAGGACGTCTGCTGTAACTGTTTCAAAGATTGCTTATGTATCTTCCTTATTGATATTATTCACTAGGCTTTCGCTCACGCTCATTCATGTACACGTAGGTGAGCCAAGGGACATCCAGAACCAGCCTCGGTGAAATTGTGAGAAGCAGTCAAAGTTTTGAGGAGTCAGCCCAAACGTCTCACGCACGAGACTGTCTTCGCCTTTGTCCTTTGTTCATAGTTTTGTTATGTTGGCGAAAGCATTGGACTACTTTTGTATATAAGTCTTGGGTTCGACAGACTTAAAAATGTATGATCCTGTATGTACAGTGTTCTGTGTTAGTACATATTTTGATGTGAGTCATTAACATATAAATGTTTGGAATGTTATGGTTTGCATATAAGCACAGCTCTATGGACAAAGTTTTAAATTTGCTTCCATTTGGCCCCTTTACTCTGATGAATTTTGTCTTATTTGGTTTGAGGCCGTAGGTAATCTCATGATTACTGGTCGGTCATGGCCTTAACCCATAGGGGCAGGTTCGGGTTGTGACAGAGTGGTATCAGAGCACGAGTTAATAACTCACACACTTGTCCAAAAGAGCAATAAGCGTCTAGAAAAGATCTAGGATGCATTCATGTGATAAGTATGAATCTGAAAGCATCAAGAATACACTTAACTGTTAAATGTGAACAACTATGTGTTATAAGTTTGTGAACTGCTTGCATTTCAAATTATTTGATTATATATGCTCTTTAGTATATTCATATATGTGTATCTTTTGTATAAAGTATAATGCAAGTTTAATCAGATGGTGAGAACAAGGGGTGATGAGATAGGGGAATCTTCTACTGTCAGGCTGGATAGAATGGAAAGACTGATTCAGGAAATGGCAGAGGCTTTGAGGCAGCAACAGGAGTGGCAACAACAGTGGCAGCAGCCACATCCTCCACCTCCACCTCCACCGCCACCTCCGGCACCTCCTGTTCCAGATAATCAGAATGATGACCGAATCATTGCTCTCACCAAAGAGTTCAAGAAAATGAAACCACCACAGTTCCATAGTGGATTAGATCCTTTGAAAGTTGAAGCTTGGGTCTTCGGCATCGAAAAATTGTTTGAAGTGTTCCCGTGTTCAGAGACACAGAAAGTGCTTATAGCCACCTTTATGCTAGAAGACGAAGCAAGAAGATGGTAGATGTTAATGCGTGAGAATTAGGGCAAAATTTCTAAAAATTTTCTATGACAAGTACTTCCCGTAGTGTGTCCGGGATAGGAAGGTGGCAGAATTCATGGAACTGAGGCAAGACAGTGTGACTGTAGCCGAGCATGAGGCCAAATTCACTGAATTGGCCAGGTTTGCGCCACACGTGATTGATATAGACTATAAGAAGGCGAGACATTTTGAAAGCGGGCTTCAAAGCGACATTCTAGAGAGGGTGATGATACAGACTATAAGAAGGCGAGACATTTTGAAGGCGGGCTTCGAAGCGACATTCTAGAGAGGGTGAATGTCTTGAAGCTGGAAACCTAGATTGGGGTACTAAACAGGGCCATAATATTAGAAGCTAATATAGCTAGACAAACTAAACCGACAACTGACTGGAAGGGTAGTAAAAGGCAGGGTTTCTTTTCAAAGAAGAAGTTTTCAAAGAAGCAAAATACGGGCTCCTCAAATACTTCTAATTCTTCCTGAGATATAACCCCGTTGTGTACTATTTGTAGTAACAGGCATCGTGGGATTTGTTACCGTGTGTCAGGAGCTTGTTTTAATTGTGGTAAACAGGGGCATATGGCCAAAGATTGCAAACACAATAGCGACAAATTTGCTGCTAGTTCGACAACATTAGTCCCAAAACCAGGAAATGCTACGAGATCTACTCCCGCTGGAGATACCGTGAGACAAGGGAGAGTTTTTGCGCTTGTTCCGGGCGATACCCGGAATGCCAACGCAGTTGTCTCAGGTACCATTTCTATATGTAATTAGGATGCCTTTGTGTTAATTGACTCTGGATCAGCACACTCATTTGTAACATGTGCATTTGTATCTAGACTGAGTAGACCTCTAGAATTATTGCCATATCTATGCGAATTGGAAATGCCATTCTATATGTGGACTTGTTACCCTTGAACTTTAGGCACTTTGACATAATTCTGGGCATGGACTGGTTAACTAAATATTGTGCCACCATTGACTGTGTGACAAAACGGGTTGTGTTTAGACCACCAGAACAAGAAGAAATTGTGTTTGTGGGTAACGGGGTAGTGCCTCCACCTTATTTGATATCTGCAATGAAAGCATGTAAATTGATTAGGAAAGGGTGTCAGGGTTATTTGTACTACGTGTTGTTTGAACAATCTGTAAATGCTGAATTGAATGATATCCCTATTGTTAGAGAATTTCCAGATGTGTTTCCAAATGAACTACCAGGGGAATTGGTGGACAGGGAGATATAATTCACTATTGAAACTGTATTAGGCACCCAGTCGATTTCTAAAACTCCTTACAGAATGGCTACAGCTGAAATGAAAGAATTGAAAGAACAGTTACAAGGCCTGCTTGACAAAGGATTTATCAGACCTAGCACTTCACCATGGGGTGCACCGGCGTTGTTTGTGAAAAAGAAAGATGGAACCCTACGCTTGTGTATCGACTATCGGGAATTGAACAAGGTAACAAAAAAGAATAAATGTCCCCTACCTCGTATTGATGACGTGTTTGACCAGTTGCAGGGATCACAAGTGGTTTCCAAGATTAATTTGAGATCCGGGTATCATCAGTTGAAGGTAAAGGAGGAAGATGTTGAGAAAGCCGCATTCAGAACGAGGTATGGACATTTTGAGTTTCTTATTATGCCATTTGGAATGACTAATGCTCCGGCAGCATTTATGGACCTAATGAACCGAATTTTTAAAACCTACCTTGACGAATTTGTTGTGGTTTTTATTGATGACATTTTGATATACTCTAAAGATAGACTTGAACATGAACAACATTTGAGAACTGTCCTGCAAATACTTAGGGAAAGGAGATTGTTTGCTAAACTAAAGAAATGTGAGTTTTGGTTGGATGAAGTTGTTTTCTTAGGGATGTGATCAACAAGGAAGGGATTTCAGTGGACCCACAGAAAATAGAGGCAATTGTGAATTGGCCTACACCGACCAATGTAACAGAAGTTCACAGTTTTATGGGTTTAGCTGGGTACTATAGGAGGTTTGTGAAAGATTTTTCGAAAATAGCTGTGCCTCTTACTCAACTGACACGTAAGGGGCAACCTTTTGAGTGGAATGATGAAAGAGAATCAGCCTTTCATGAATTGAAAACAAGATTGACCACTGCATCGATTTTGACACTACCATCAGGTACGGAAAATTTTGTAATTTTCAGTGATGCATCTCATAAAGGTTTGGGTTGTGTGTTAATGCAGAACGGAAGGGTTATCGCATACGCCTCTCGGCAGTTGAGGCCACATGAGAAAAATTACCCAACACATGATCTAGAATTGGCCGCAGTTGTTTTTGCTTTGAAAATCTGGCAGCATTATTTGTATGGGGCAAAGTGTGAAGTCTACACAGATCACAAGAGCCTGAAATACTTCTTTACATAGAAGGAACTGAATATGCGACATAGGAGATGGCTTGAACTGATAAAAGACTATGATCTTGAGATTCAGTACCACCCCGGGAAAGCCAATACAGTTACTGATGCCTTGAGCAGAAAATCAACATGGAGTATGGCTTGTTTGCTTACCGAGCAGAAAGAGATCTTGCAAGATTTTGAGAAGTCTGAAATTGAAGTGGTATTGTGTGAATAGGGCGGATTGATAGCCGCTATTACAGCCGAACCGACAATCATTGAAGAAATTAAATAGAAACAGAAAGAGGATGGATTCCTCAAGAAAGTGATTGATGAGCTTGAGACAAGTCTGAAAGCAGAGTTTGGCATTGTAAATGAAGTGTTGAGGTTTCGGAACCGAACGTGTATTCAGAATATTTCGAAACTAAAAAAGAGGGTTTTAGATGAAGCCCACAAATCAGTGTTTGCTATACATCCGGGCAATAATAAAATGTATCGGGATTTGAAACAAACCTATTCGTGGCCTAAAATGAAGAAGGAGATTGCAGAATATGTGTCCAAATGTCTTCAGTGTCAGCAAGTTAAAGCTGAACATCAGAAACCAGGCGGTCTATTGCAACCTCTCCCTATTCCTGAATAGAAGTGGGAACATGTGACTATGGATTTTGTTGTTGGCCTACCTCGGACTCCTCGAGGTATGGATTCTATTTGGGTTGTAGTTGATAGACTGACTAAATCTGCACATTTTCTACCTGTTAGAACTACGTTTAATGCTTATAGATTAGCTACCATATATGTTGACGAGATTGTCCGTTTACACGGAGTTCCGGTATCTATTGTGTCGGATAGAGATTCGAAATTTGTATCTAGATTGTGAAAAATTTTGCAGGAAGCTATGGGGACAGAACTAAGGTTTAGTACTGCATTCCACCCACAGACAAATGGACAATCAGAACGAACAATACAGACTTTGGAAGATATGCTTCGAATATGTGCTTTAGATTTTCAGGGGAGTTGAGAAGACTATTTGCCACTTGTAGAATTTGCATACAATAACAGCTTCCACTCCAGCATCGGTATGGCACCGTACGAGGCTTTGTATGGTAGGCAATGTAGATCACCAATTTATTGGACAGAAGTTGGGGATAGAGCTTTACTTGGGCCTGAAATTGTGCAAGACACTTCTGAAAAGATCCAAACCATTCGGCAAAGGCTCAAAATAGCTCAGAACCGATAAAAGAATTATGCAGATGTTCGAAGAAGACCTCTTGAGTATGAGGTCGGTAACCATGTGTTTATTCGTGTGTCCCCAATGAAAGGCCAAGTCAGGTTTGGAAAGAAGGGCAAGTTGTCGCCCCGTTACATTGGACTGTTTCAAATTTTGGAAAGACTTGGTCCGGTTGTCAATAGAGTTGCCTTGCCACCGGGATTTGAGCAAATCCACAATGTATTTCATGTATCGATGTTGAGAGGTTACCTCCGAGACCCGTTTCATGTGATTGATCATCACCGGGTAGCTTTGGATGAGAATATGGAATACGCCGAATGGCCGAAACGAATTGTTGACCGGCAAGTGAAACAGTTGAGAAGCAAGTCCATCCCAATGGTGAAAGTGGAATGGAAAAAACACTATGGGATGGATGCTACGTGGAAAAAAAGGAGGAAATGCGACTACGCTACCCACACTTGTTTCCCGACGAAGGTAAAATAAGTTTGGAGGACCAAACTTCCTAAAGGGGGGAAGACTGTAATATCCATGTCCCGTAGTATGATAATTGGTCCTTAATACGAATATGATTATGTGTTTGATATGATTTTGTGTGCCATTATGTGAAAATATGTGGTTTTGAATTTCTATCTATTCACCATAGGAATGTCTGTTTAATTATCTGCTTTGGAAATTAAATTGAAGGCCTTATCGGCCACAGAACCCAAAATTGATTACGCCATTGTGATCGACATAATTTTTAGAGCCTACGGTGAAATTTAATTTAGAAATTAATTCGGATAAAATTAAATTGATTTAATTAATCATAAAGTGCTCAATTGTCTATTATTAAATTAATGTGATTTAGTGGGGCACTATGTACTCAAACATCCTCTTTGTTATTCTACTTGGCTGATTCTAACTCAAGAAAAAAGAGAGAGGGGTCGGCTAGAGAGAGAGAAAGAAGGAGAGTTGGGTGTTTGGCTCAATTTTGTGAAGATTGGAGGATTAAACTCAAGCTTTTGCCATAGATTGAGAGAATTAAGCCTCTAGGTAAGTGAGTGCATGAATTGTAATTAGTAATTTTGTGAATTGAAGGTTGAAAAATGATTAAGAACATGAATTAAATTGTTTATGAGGAGATTGAGTTGTATGTGTTGAATTTAAAGTCAATAGATGCATGCATGTATGAAATTACTATGAATTTCCATATTTGAGCACAATGTGTATAATCTATGTTGAATCTTGTTTGAAATCCATGTATTTGATTACCTCTTCACCAATTAAATTGATATGAATGAATATTTCTCACATGCAAGAGTGGATCATGGAGGTATGAGCTTTGCATGTTTGAATTTGATGTTTTGGTGTTGACGCGCCCTTAGGCCTCATGCTACAGTTCGGACTCAAATAATGTCACAGCTCTTAATCTGATCTCACAATGTGGAATGTGAGATTGATAAATCACCAAAGAGTCCAAATCCGGCAAATCGTTTTGGAAAACTGATTTTTTAGAAAGAAGTGCCAAACATGGACTACTTTGCCAGATACAGAGTCGCCACCTAAATATTTTATTTTATGGAAATTTAGGAAACGTTGACTCGTGCCTAAGGCCACATGTCCGTTATCACCAAAGTTGCCTCGGCTCGTGAACTTGGGTACGATTGGGGAAGGTCATCTATGAGCACCCCCGCTCGCCCGATCAAAGATCGGCCACTACTAAACAATATATCTAGTTTTTGAAAACACATGTGTTCTTATTCTGGTTAATTAGCTAGAATTACTATGTGATGCACACAGCAAAACAAGTATAGATTAGATCGCCTAATTTGGAATAAAGCATCGCATATCTATTTGTTTGGAAAATGGTTTGAAGTTTGCTACTAGTAAGTAGGCTAAAATACGGATTTCAATGAATTGTTCCAATTCAAGTAATCCAACCTTCACCTGCAGGCATTCAGGCAGTTATATCAAATAAGTAAATAGCCTCATGGCAAGCATGCTTTCATGGCAACAATAACACACATGCAGGGATGCTAAAGCATAGACACTTACAGTGTAATCCGAGCCAAAATAGAAACTAGTTAGTAATCAATGCATGATCCTAGTTCATGTTAAGATGGCTAATGCAATGCATGCGAAATGCAACTAGAAATAGGATCGGCTATTCTAAGATGACATATGATATGCAGCAATTGATACATGTATTCAACTTGGAATTGAAATACGATGCAGTTAGTATGATGCGCCGAGCCTGGTGCATACAAGATAGACGAATGTATGCAAACATGCAAAGCATAAGGATGCTAGACAGATGAATGGATGCAAACATGCAGAGCATAAGTATGCTAATTAAAACATGACCTAAAACTCACCAGCAAAAGCAGGTAAGTAAAAGGAAGAAAGACGTGGGGTTGGAAGACATGCACACACGCACGCACACTTATTACAAAATTGGCCCTCTCGACGGAGGGTCCGAATAAATAATACATGCCGGCTAATTAACTAACTAACAAGCTAATTAATTATTACATAACCGAATTGAATAACTAGTTACAACTAATTATTACAAAACTTAATTAATTAACAAATTAACTAACTACAAATGAAAAGCAACAAATAAAGCCACTCTAGCACTGTTCACAGAAGCAGAAGGGTATGCATGCTCGCATTCGGTTTCTCGCCTCGAAACGCTCTCCGGTTGCTCTTTAGAGGCTCTGTCTGCAGGGTGTCCTCAAGGAATTCCTACTAAACCTTACCAAAAACATGCTGGGAAGTGCATCAGTGGCTTGCCGGCCCTGGGGAGCCACTGCCAACCATCCTGCCGACCAAGAGTGGGCCCTGCCGGCCAAGAATGAAGGACTGCTGGCCATCTGCAAGGCATTGCCGGCCACTGATGTGCTGGGACACCAAGCTGCAGTAGAGCACAAAATAGAGAAAATGGAGGGTCTCCCAAGGATATGTACACACTATGCCACCCCATATCAGCTCGAAACATCAAGGGAGAGGCATAATTGGATCCACGACCATCAATCACGCATCCCGATGCATGAGGGCCAAAGATCCAACTTGTGGAAATCAATGCAAAATGAATGCACAAATAAAACACGTAAGTGCCTATAACTCTATCATGGATAATCAAGAGCTTCGACGACCGAGAATGACCGAGAATTGAGACACGTTTTATCACTTGAAGTATGAAACGTTCCTCGTTTCTCGTGCTCAGATTAACACTTAATCCAAACAACAATGCAATGCAAGGAAGGCATACACAATGCTAACTTGGACATGCAATCATGCAATATGACTAAAGCATGCAAAATGCAGTGTAATAAACATGCAACAACATGCGAAGATGGAGCAAGCATACAATAATATGCAAGGAAAGAATGAAACAACATGCAAGGGATGGACTTAAACCAAAATGGGTAGACGTGAGAAATGACCAAATTAGTGGCCAATATGTGGCCCAAGAATTAAGCATGGATATGTAACAGCACCCTAAGCTCTGAAATCTCATGTAAATTGATGCCAAATCAACTTAACAATGCAAGTATGGCATGTTAGGATGCTCAAAGCTCAAAATAAATAAAGGGACTTAAACCATGGCCATACAAAGCAAGCCCCAAAGAAGGGCCAAGGGGACCTAAAATAGTCCCAAGGCAGGTCCAAACAAGACCAAAAACAAACTCGAAGTTAGCCAACACGAGCTAGAACACAAGTCAGAAAACATGGAACATATAAAGCTACAAAGAGGCATTACACCATACCTATTAGAACCAAACATGGCATGACTTGGACTACATAAAACAGAGTTACATCATGGTATAACAAGACCAAAAATGCACTAAAATGATGAGCCAAGGGCTTAGGCTTAATGGCATGCACAAAAATTCATTCTTGAAGCATAAAGAGCGAAACCTCCAAGGCATTAAAAGCATGTCAAATGCAAGTGTATGACCACATTTCATGGACTGAAATAACACTTAGAATGATGGCAAAGCATGCAAATATCACATGTATGTCATGTTAGGGACCTCAAAAACCAAGACTAGCCTAAGCATTTACACTATAGCTATACAAAGTGTGAGTGATATGGCCATGGCAGCCCAAAATAGTCCTAGGACAGCCTAAAACAAGGACAAAATCATGCTGGAGCAAAGCCAAAACATGCTAGGATGATGAGTCAAAACATCATGCACATGAAGCTAGCAGGCAAGATTTGTTCTACAAGTATATAGAGTATGCAAAGGATGACCAAACCCACTTTAGACACAGTCATGACATGGAAAAACATCATAAAAAACATGCTGAAATGGGCTCAACATAAGCTAGAATGACACGCTAAAGCAAGAAGCATACAAGACTAGTTTATAGGATTTACACTACAAGTGTAAGATGCATGCATGGGGTGACAAAACCAACCCAAAATAGATCTAAGGAATGGTAAAACATCACCAAAAGCCTACTGAAATGGAGCCAAAAATGCAAGAAGAGCATGCTACTTTGTAAGGCTATGAATGGGATTACACTACACATGTAAGATGCATGTAAAATATGACCAAACCAGCCATGGACAGACTTAAGGAAGGTCCTAAAAGTCACAAAAAATGGCCTGAACCAAGCCTCAAAAATACATAGAGGCATGCTCCTTTGGAAGGCCAAAAATGCAAGCAAACAAGAACCAAAAGAGAGGGGGGGCCACCCCCTCTGATTTGAGGCCTCAAAACCTCATGCCTACCACTGAAAATCCACTGGATTTCATTTGTTAGAAGGCCAAACCAAGGCTAGCTCAGAGGCCTTAAGGCATGGCTCAAAACAAGGCCAACAAGAGGGTTGAAGACCCTCAACAGCCAAAAGACCTTAAACAACCACCAAAAGTACTTAAAAACAAGACTTTTTTCAGTTGAAAACAAGGCCTAAATCAATATGCAAGAATGGCCAAAATGAGATACAAAAAGGTGCTAAAATGGGGAAAATACTCACCCTTGAAGTCCAACTTCAAAACCAGCAACTTCAGGGGATAAAACCTCACTTTCAGAGCTCAAGAAGTCCTCTCAAGAACCTTAATCCAATGGGGATGGTGTATCTCTATGTGTCGTAGTGTAGAAGTGCAAGGAAAATGGACTTCAAGGCGCAAATATACAACAAAATATAGAGAAAAAGAGATATTTCTTCTTCAAAGAGCTGAACCTCTGCTAAGGAGAGAGGCTCTCTCCTTATATAGAAGAAAAGCAATGCAAAGCTTCTTTAAGAAGCTTGGCAAGAGCTCCATCCCTCCATACAGTGTATGGAGGGCAAATAAAAGGATTCCAGCTGGCTCAAAAGATCTGGAGTAAAACCAGCTGAGACAGGCCGGCAGTGGCTCATTGATGGCTGGCAGTCTCACTCAATGGCCGGCAGAAACAAATCCATGGCCGGCAGTGCCAGACCATGGCCGGCAGTGCACCAGGAGAAAGATGCTGAAAGGACCAAGTCATGGTCCAAGAATGGGGCAGAAAGGATACAGGGTTTGGAAAGCTCGAACCTGTGACGTTCCGCCGCGAATGTCGAATGCTCGACGAGGAATCGAACTTGTGTCCGGATGTACCTGCAAGCACAATCGAGTCTTGAGGACGGTCAAAAATGGGATGTCTATAGTTGGTGATGAGTTTGGGTTAATTTGAGGCATGCATGTAAGTAATTCAAGAAATTGAGCTTCATTGTGTTGTAATTTGGTGTTGGTATCATGTTAGTATATGTATATGTGAAATTTGAGCCATGGCATGCAAGAAATGTTGGTTAGAGTGTTGAATTTGAGCTCAAGAACCATTCTGGAAAACCCAGAATTTTTGATGTCCACTCGAGCGGGGGAACCGCTGCTCGAGCGGGGATTTCGAGCTCCTAGTATTTTCTTGCAGGCATGGTGTCCGCTCGAGCGGGGAAGTTCACGCTTGAGCGGGGAGCTATGTAGGATGAACTTTCGCTCGAGCGTCCGAGTTCGCGCTCGAGCATAAAAATGATACAACCAGCACTTTTGCAGACCCAATGGGTCCGCTCGAGCGGTGGGGACCCTATTTTCTGAAATTTTGAAAGTGTATTCTGTGTTTCGTTTTCCGTTCTCTTTCACTTGCAAGCACTCTTAGGCATGCATTAAGCATTGTAATTGAGTTAAAGAGATAAGAATGAAGCCTAAAGAGGAATATGTGAATTAAAGAATGGATTGAATCGTTTGTGACCCATATGTGCTATATGATGTGTAGGGTCAAGCTTCAGGGCAAATCAACAAGCCGAATCACTGTGAGTGATATCTTACAAGATATTTGAAATATGTTGTTGTCTAATTGTTTACTTCTATGTAAGTTTTGTAAGTTTATTAACTTGAATGGTGGACAACGATTGACATAAATGATTGGGCCGAAGGGCGATTGACATAAATGATTGGGCCGAAGGCCAATTGACATGAATGATTGGGCCAAAGGCCGATTGACATAAATGATTGGGCCGAAGGCCGATTGACATAAATGATTGGGCCGAAGGTCGATTGACATAAATGATTGCGCTGAAGGCCGATTGATACAAGTGATTTGGCTAAAGGCCGTCTGCTGTAACTGTTTCAAAGATTGCTTATGTATCTTCCTTATTGATATTATTCACTGGGCTTTCGCTCACGCTCATTCATGTACATGTAGGTGAGCCAAGGGACGTCCAGAACCAACCTTGGTGAAATTGTGAGAAACAGTCAAAGTTTTGAGGAATCATCCCAAACGTCTCACGCATGAGACTGTCTTCGCCTTTGTCCTTTGTTCATAGTTTTGTTATGTTGGCGAAAGCATTGGACTACTTTTGTATATAAGTCTTGGGTTCGACTGACTTAAACATGTATGATCTTGTATGTACAGTGTTCTGTGTTAGTACATATTTTGATGTGAGTTATTAACATATAAATGTTTGGAATGTTATGGTGTGCATATAAGCATAACTCTATGGACAAAGTTTTAAATTTGCTTCTGTTTGACCCATTTACTCTGATGAGTTTTGTCTTATTTGGTTTGAGGCCGTAGGTAATCTCGTGATTACTGGCCGGTCATGGCCTTAACCCATAATGGCGGGTTCGGGTCGTGATAGAATTAGTCTTGAGTCATTACCTAGTTGGGCCTAAACCTTTAAAACTTGTCTTCGAGAACTCACACATTAGGATGATTGGAATTAGTTTATGACGTTGGTCATGAACCGGTGGCTTATTATACTTAATCACATTAATGAGATGATGACACGATGGTTTGAGTAGGACTTCATATCTCCCTCTCGATATGACATCCTGCTCTCATGTGAATGTGTAACTTTGTTCGCAATGGGTGCGCACAAGTGAGTAGGAAAGCCGTAGAAGGTCATTTGTTTTGGCGCATTTAGTCCACTATGATATTTGTGACTAGATATGTGTAAGGGTATGATAGCTAAGCATACTATAATATATTAACATATTATATTTACAATTATATTAATATGTTAACATGGAATAATGTGTTGCTTTAAAATTATTGAATAATTTCTTTGAACGAAGTTGAAGAATTATTTTATATTAATGGTGTCATGAATTATTTTATAAATTTTGTAATAATGATGTCATGTGAAACTTTTAAATAATTGCATTCAGAATGACAAACAAACGTATGTGTTGCAAGTTGCTAAGGTTCCCAATCGGAATGTGTACCCCAAGCGAGTTGGGGTTTGGTCGAAATTGCACTATTTTATGAAACCCAAAATTTTGAATACAATTTCAATGAGAAACACGGTAAAAACACTTGTTGAAGATCGAGTCTCTCGGAAACTCCCCCGGAAAAAATAAATTAAAATAAAATTTGATGGCGATTTTGTTTAGGTGTTCAAGATGCATATTATATGCATTTATATAAATTTTTAGGAATATACATAAATTATCTTATAGAATTGCATAAAATTTCACAAATATATGTAAGTTGTAATTTTTTAAATTTTTATGAGTTAACGTATATATGTTTTTAAAAATTTATATAATTTTGTAAGATAACTTACGTATATTTGTAAGAATTTACACAAATACATATGGTATACACTTGCACACTTATGTTGTGTTTTGTTGGGAGATTTGTGAAGGGATTTGAAAAGGGAAAAAAAAAAGATAAGTATATGCGAATAAAATATATTTACATTTCACATAGTTTCACATACTTTTTCTCTTTCTTTTTCCAAATCTCTTCTCAAATCCCTCAATCAAACACAACATAAGGATCAGAATTATACATGTTGGACTATAGGGATGGGCTTACATTGGGCCGTGCTATTTTTTTTTTTTATAATTTCGGCTGGGTAAAGTTGTCTCAGCCCATTCACACTATTTTCCAAGAATTACCCAAAAATTTAAAAACACAATGACAAAAATTAGTAGAGAGACATTGAACTCACTTATTTTGATCATTTTCACAGGCTGTCGATGTTTGGTCATATGTTTCGGGCTTGATGAATTGGAAGTTCATGCAAGGCAAGGGTGATTTACTTGGTTGGTTTCATACAGTTTAGGAATTGTTGGATTCGGACGCTTTGGGCTTCTTGTGTGTTACGGCATGGTGTATTTGGGTTAATAGGAATCGTGCTCTATTTTTAAGGCAGTTGTCAATCAGCTTGCGGCCTTAGCTTCAAAGCTCTTCACTGAATTTACTGTGATCCACACACGTCTTCTTGTAATTTGTTCTTAGTCTGGTCTGTTTGGTCTATTTCTTTGTACTGTTTTCAACTTGCAAAAAATAAAAATTTGGCAAAAAATTGATAAAAATCACAACTCTTACAATAACATTAATGTTAAAAACACC
>NW_021026312.1:178607-214586 GCF_004153795.1 Camellia sinensis
GCATGCTACCTGTACCTGAAAATGATGTCCCATATAGGGTGAGCCAATGCCCAGTAGAGATATACTAAACCGAATATGAGCAATAACTAAAACATTAGCATTTGATAAATGTTTAACTCATATAAACAAACGTACATCTCTTTCATAGCCAATCCATATTCACAAATATATTTCAATCCCTTTTCGTTTCATTAACCAAACCAAATCATAGTTGTGGTTCTCTGTTTATCCGAACAGTTTCAAATGAGATCACAACTCATACTATCAACACTCCAATCATAATCAATTTAAAATGAGACTACAACTCATATCATTAATACTTCAACACATCAATTTCAAATGAGACTACAACTCATCTTATTAACACTTCAACACTTCAATTATCTACGTTATACAAACGTAATTAAGATTTCGGGACTTTCACCCTGGAAACTTCGGCCAACTTAGTTATCACTGGAGTCCATCCCTTATCTCCTCCCAAACAGGTTTAGGAGTATATCCGCTATCTCCTCCCAAACCATGGAGTACATCCCCTATCTCCTCTCAAACAACATACATATACGATATATTTAAACACTTATCATATACAATGATCAAGCAAAGCACATATTCAATGTGTTATTCCATCCGCCATATTCAATGACATACTCAATTGATTAGTTTTAATTCACCTAATCATCATGCAGTGTCTACAACAATCAAGACTATCCTCCACTGATAGCCTAAAACAATTATTTCTAAACAGATAATAAATTCATCAAACAGATAAATTATTAATATTTTCATAGGTGAGTGATTAATCAATCCAACTACACCATCCAATCTCATAATCTCTCAATTTCATGATTTTCAACTCAATTTCATGTTTTCATAACTTTCCCCAAATTAATTATTTAATATCAATTAGGGCTTTTTCCCCATTTTCTCAAATATTGCACCCAAGGCTAAATTTTATCAATCATACATAATAACTTCATTTCAGGGACCACTCATACACTTGGAACCCCAAAAATGGAAAACCCCTCTTTTATAATTTCAACTTCGAACCCTAGTTTCTCTCAAAACCCCCAAACAATACCATCTATACAAAATACATAACATCTATGTCAAAACTCATAGAAAGGAGTAGGTTATCTCTACCTTAAGTGTAAAAGATGAGCCTAGCAAGGGAAGAACTCCAAACATGCCGAAATCACTTTCCACTCAGATGAAAATGGAGATCTTGAAGAGCCCAAGCTTTTTAATGAAGGAAGGGGGGTGAAGAGATCACTTGATCTTGGCTAAAATGTAGAGAGAGAGGGTATTCTAGAGAGAGAAGCTCTCAAATTAGGATTTTGGAATGTTTTAGAGAGAGAGAGAACCGAAGAAGTGATTTAAAATGACACAGTCACGATCTAATATACGTATAGTCCGCTCGAGCATAGGACACAAAAACTTTACCCGCTCGAGCGCCAAGGCACAACAGTAAAGCACCACCCGCTCGAGCGCAAAGATACCCGCTCGAGCATAGAATACACTCCTCCAGTATTTTTACAGACATCAGATACCTGCTCGAGCTCAGACCTGCTTGAGCATGAAAAACACTCCTACAGTATATCTGTAGACACACAAAATGCTGAAAGGATGCAAACTCCGCTTGAGCGCAACAAGACCCGCTCGAGCGGATCATCAGAAATCTGGGCAACCAGATTAGAGACTAAAACTCAACCAACCTATTCGAAACACGCCGAAGACATTTCCAAAACTCATATACAAGGAATCAAGGATGGAAATGCAAAAAATGCAACAACAGACATCCACGGAGCCGAGTCCGGAATGCAATAACCAATGAAGGAAAAACCGGGATCGCTATAACCTCCCCCCCTTAAAGAATTTCGTCCCCGAAATTAGTTATAAGTTTCAAAATTGTGATTTTTTTTTTTCTTAACAATATTACAATTCGATATTCAACATCCTAACCCATTACCGGTCATCCCATCTCTTTTCAAGAGGCAATTTACAATATAATTCAATATGCATTATCAACATGCTTTTCCTTGAAATTCAACAAATTCCAATACTATATTCCACCATTTCATAACATATTCAATGTTAATGATACATTTACATTTCTATAACACATTCAACATATACAATGTCAAATTAAACTCCCATTTTCAAGGCATATTCAATAATACTTCCATAGACCAACATATACAATGTTTTACAAATCAAAACATATATGATGTTTCTAGATTTCATCAAGGAAACAAAATTTCCAATACACGGTTAGATGTTAACAAACAAGTTTGGGTACTTCTCACGGACATCCAACTCACCTTCCCAAGTGGCTTCCTCCACCCCATGATGTTTTCACAAAACTTTTACCAAGGGTATAGTCTTGCTTCGCAAGACTTGTTCCTAACTATCCAAGACCTGCACCGGTCTCTCCTCATATGAGGCATCCTCATCAACCTCTAAATCGGTCCAATCCAATACATGTGATGGATCTGGCTCGTACTTCCGAAGCATACTAACATGAAACACGTCATGAACCCCGGACAACTCCGGCGGTAAAGCTAAACGATAGGCAACCTCACCAATCCTCTCAAGGATCTCAAAAGGGCCAATAAACCGAGGGGACAACTTCCCACTCTTCCCAAACCTCATCAAGCCCCGCCTAGATGATATTCTCAGAAAGACATGAGCACCCACCTCAAACGACAAAGGCCTCCTCCTACGGTCGACAGAACTCTTTTGGCGACTCTAGGCTGTAACAAGCCTCTTACGGATAAGTTCAACTTTCTCCGTCGTCTCCCGAACCAACTCCAGACCCAACAAAGGTGCATCACCCACCTCGGCCCAGCACATTGGAGACCTACACGGTCGGCCATACAAGGCCTCGAACGATGCCATACCAATACTCAATTGGAAACTGTTGTTGTAAGCAAACTTCACTAAGGGCAAGTGCCTCTCCCACGTCCCACTAAAGTCAAGGACACCGCCTCAAAGCATATCCTCAAGGATTTGAATAGTACGTTTGGACTGCCCGTCAGTCTGAGGATGATAGGCCGTGCTAAAGGTCAACCTAGTGCCCAAGGCACTCTGCAAACTCTACCACAACCTAGCAGTAAAACGTGGATCTCTATTTGAGACGATCGACACTGGGACTCTGTGCAACCTCACTATGTCCCGAATATACAAGTCGACAAGATAATCTACCGAATCTCTCACGCACATAGGGATAAAGTGCGCTGACTTAGTCAACCAGTCTACTACCACCCAAATGGTATCACTACCCCGTTGAGTCCTCGAAAGACCTACAACGAAGTTTATCGTGACATGCTCCAATTTCCACTCGGCTATAGGCAACGGTTGTAACAAACCCGCTAGCCTTTGATGCTCGGCCTTCACTTGCTGACAAGTAAGGCACTTAGACACAAAAACTACCACATCTTTCTTTATCCCTCTCCACCAAAATTGGTGGCTTAGATCACGATACATTTTAGTGCCTCTCGGATGCACCGCAAGGCGTGAATGGTAAAACTCTCCGAGTACTTCCTCTCGGCAAGACTCTGGCACAAACAAGCGGTCTCGGTACCTCACACTTAAGTCAGGATACACAGTCAAACCCTTCTTAACCTTCCCACTGGAGATCTTCTTCCGGAGGGATTCTACCTCAAGGTCACTTCTCTGTGCCTCTAACACTCGATTCACAAGTGTAGGCTGCGCAACTATAGAAAACAAGGCCACAGACTCAACAGATTCACCCAGAAACAAATCAAACTAGCCAAGTGCACCCAACATTTCCCATTCCCGGATGGCTATACAAGCTACATCACTAATGGACTTCCTACTAAGGGCATCGACCACAACATTGGCCTTCCCCGGATGGTAATGCAACGCGAAGTCATAATCCTCAATAAACTCCATCCACCTCCTTTGTGTCAAGTTCAAGTCTTTCTGTGTAAACAGCTATTTCAGACTCTTATGATTCGAGAACACCTCGAACCTCTCACTATAAAGGTAGTGTCTCCAAATCTTCAAGGTAAAAATCACAGCTGCTAACTCTAGGTCATGTATAGGGTAACTCCTCTCGTGTGTTTTCAACTGCCGTGGGCCATAAGCTACCACTTTCCCCTCTTGCATCAGCACACAACCCAAACCCTCTCTTGAGGCATCACAATAAACCGCATAGCTCAAACCTCTCTCTGGAAAAATCAAAACTAGAGCGGTGGTGAGTCTAACCTTAAGTTCTTGGAACGACTTTTCACAAGTCTCACTCCATACAAATTTGACCCATTTCCGCGTCAACCTAGTCAAAGGCGAAGCTAGTCTGGAAAAGTCTTTCACAAACCGACAGTAATAACCAGCCAATCCCAGAAAACTGCGGATCTTAAAAACACTCTTAGACTGTGCCCAATCTTGCACTGCCTCTATCTTGGATGTATCAACAGACACCCCTTTCCTGGATACTACATGGCCTAAGAATTTTACCTCTCTTAGCCAAAATTCACACTTCGCAAACTTAGCATACAGCTTATGGGCTCTAAGCAACTCAAGCACCACTCTCAAGTGTTCCCCGTGCTCCTCCTCAGAAGGTGAATAAATCAGAATGTCGTCCACAAAGACGACCACAAAACGATCCAAGAACTCCCGGAATATCCAGTTCATTAAGTCCATAAACACTGCGGGTGCATTAGTGAGCCCAAAAGGCATCACCAGAAACTCATAATGGCCATACCGCGTACGGAATGCTGTCTTCGGAATATCCTGCTCCCTAACTCTCAACTGATGGTAACCCGATCTCAAATCTATCTTAAAGAAACAACGGGATCCTTTCAACTGGTCAAACAGATCATCTATACGGGGCATAGGGTACTTGTTCTTAACCATAGCCCGATTCAACTTTCAGTAATCGATACAAAGTCTCAAAGCCCCATCTTTCTTTTTAGCAAAGAGGGTCGGTGCTCCACACGGTGAAGTACTAGGGCGAATAAAGCCCTTATCTAGCAACTCTTGGAGTTGAATCTTCAACTCACTCAACTCGGCTGGGGCAAAACGATACGGTGCCATAGAGATTGGTGCCGTGCCAGGCACTAAAGCAATTGAGAACTCAATCTCTCGAAGGGGTGGCAAACTAACAAGGTCCTCGGGAAAGACGTTCGAGTACTCACAAACCACTCTGGGTAACTCAGCCTGGGTCTCATCATACTCACTACTCATACAGCTAGCGAGAAGGCAACTACGCTCACTCCGCCCTCGCGGATTATACACTAGTGGCAAAACTATATCAGCCCGATCCCCCAAGAAATGAAAACAATTCTCGCTCAAAGTACATACAGTAACCCTCTGGCGGTAGCAATCAATAACAGCCCGGTATGACGATAACCAGTCCATATCCAAAATCACATCAAAACCCGACATAGCCATTACTACAAAAGAAAATGGAAGCCGACGGTCGGCGGCCTCTATATCACAACCTCTACACCCTTGTTTCAAAATCAACTCACCTCCAACAGGTGATACAACATAAATAGGAGAAGCTAACTGCGCCAACTCCAACCCCAAAATAGATGCAAATGCAGCAGATATAAAAGAATGGGATGCACCCGTATCAATCAACACATTAGCAACCGAGTTGCAAAACAAAAAGGTACCTTTCACAACAGATGGAGCTGGTACAAGATCCTGCACAGTAACAGCATACACACGCCCTGAAGGTCTCTGATCTACCTACTCACCTCTCGGAGCATAAGACTGCTGCACAGACTGAGCCGAAGAGGCTCCTGGATTGGCCCTCGAGGCCTGAACTGACTGAGCTGGCTGATAGCTCTAAGTCTGCCTCGAACCAGATGCACCAGATGTGCCACTCAACTGCGGACAAAACCTCTTCAGGTGCCCCGCCTGACCACACTGGTAACAAGAGAGTGGCTGGCCTCTGCCCTGACTCTGGCTCTGAGGACGAGCCGAAGATGAAGCTGCTCTCTGTTCTCCTCCCCTCCGCGGGCAAGCTGGAGACTTGTGGCCCAGCTGACCACATTTGTAACAAGTAAAGTCTCCCTGACTGCCTCTCCCAGAGCCTGATCTTGGCACTGGAAAGGTGGATCTCGCAAATGCACCTTGGGACTGCTGAGGGTTAGAACCCCTCTGCCTCCTACCATCCCCCTGGCCATCCTGACTCCGCTTGGAGCCCCTCATCCTATCCTCCTCTTCATGCATAATAATCTCAAGATGGGCCGCAGCATCCACAAGGCGCCCATACTCCCGAGTCATGGACCCTGCAACCCTAAGCTTGAGCCTGGTCCTTAACTTCTTCTCAAACTCAAGATAGCGGCGTTCCTCAGACGCCACCAACTCAAGTGCAAACCTTGATAAGCTAGTAAATGCGGCCTCAAATTCGGCCACTGGTGTATTCAGCTGCTTGAGCTGACAAAACTGATCCCTCAACTTCTCCCTAATAGAGAGAGGCAAAAATTTATCCTGGAAGGCACCAACGAAAGCCTCCCAAGTCAATTCAATACACCACTGACCCGCATCTCCCTTCAGCTGGAAGAACGCCAAGGTCACTCTCAAGCCTCCTTCTTCGATGCCAAGCATCTCAAACGTCTTCGTCATCTGCTCAAGCCACTCATTAGCCTTAAGTGGCTCTTTAGGATCCCCAAGAAACTCATTCGGATTAGAACGGAAAAACTCCCTCTTCAAGAAAGAAGGCCCTGCCTCAGCGACATGGGCCTGGACTTGATTCTCAGCTCTGAGAATGTCCATGGATTCCTTCAATGCTCCTGCTATCTCGCGGGCTAAGGTGCTCATGGCCTGCTGACCTACTGGCTCGGCCACATTGGCCTAACCAACACCCTCCTGCTGCGCTGGAATCTCATCCGGTATAGGCATCTCCTGCCTCCTAGGCCTACCACCACCCCTACTACCACATCCTCGTCCTGACATCCTAATAAAGGTAGCGAAGACATTAGCACATTCACAAATGTATCGAAGCTATTTCACTCGCGTCCTAAAGCATTGGACAACTGTAAGTCACTCCACGTAAGCACATAATCACATAAGCACTTACGAATTTCATTTCCGGATAATGATAGTCCCGTGGCATTGCTAGAGTTCCGATTAGAAACAGCATTGATCAAATGCTTTTCCAACAGGACTCCCAGAAACCCAAGGGTCCAATCAACATCCTAGAAACTAAATTTCATACCCACATAGTCACATAAGCATGTTATCAAATAAACACATAACATTACACTTAAGTCTCTAACAAGCGAGACAAACCCATTGTGGTACTAACCACTTCCCACGTACCAAAAGTATTCAAACCCGGTACGCTCTGATACCAAGTTGTCACGCCCTCAAAATAATACATATAAACCCAACACTCTTGACATGCATAGACATAAGAGAGTAAAGCATATTTCCATTTATCATAGTATTCATTACAAAAGTATTACATGTTGACAACAAAAGTAATTGCCCTACGGGCTTACAACTTTCCAAGCCAACACTTGGTTACAAAAATAGAGAGTTCTAACTCTAAACACATTAAGCCCTTGGCTTGAATTTACATGTAACACCAAAAATATAGAATAACCAAAAGAGTCTTCAACTCCCAAGACCTTCCAAGCTAAGCCCTTGGAAGCGGCATATCACCTGAACCTGAAAATGATGTCCCATATAGGGTGAGCCAATGCCCAGTAGAGATATACTAAACCGAATATGAGCAATAACTAAAACATTAGCATTTGATAAATGTTTAACTCATATAAACAAATGTGCATCTCTTTCATAACCAATTCATGTTCACAAGTATATTTCAATCCCTTTCCATTTCATTATCCAACCAATTCATAGATATGGTTCTCTGTTCATCCAAACAGTTCATAAAGAGACTACAACTCATATCAACAATACTTCGATCATAATCAATTAAAATGAGACTACAACTCATATCATTAATACTTCAACACATCAATTTCAAATGAGACTACAACTCATCTTATTAACACTTCAACACTTTAATTATCTACATTATACAAACGTAATTAAGATTTCAGGATTTTCACCCTGGAAACTTCGGCCAACTTAGTTATCACTGGAGTCCATCCCCTATCTCCTCCCAAACAGGTTTAGGAGAACATCTGCTATCTCCTCCCAAACCATGGAGTACATCCCCTATCTCCTCTCAAACAACATACATATACAATGTATTTAAACACTTGTCATATAAAATGATCAAGCAAAGCACATATTCAATGTGTTATTCCACCCGCCATATTCAATGACATACTCAATTGATTAGTTTTAATTCACCTAATCATCATGCAGTGTCTACAACAATCAAGACTATCCTCCACCGATAGCCTAAAACAATTATTTCTAAACAGATAATAAATTCATCAAACAGATAAATTATCAACATTTTCATAGGTGAGTGATTAATCAATCCAACCACGCCACTCAATCTCATAATCCCCCAATTTCATGATTTTCAACTCAATTTCATATTTTCATAACTTTTCCCAAATTAATTATTTAATTTCAATTAGGGCTTTTTCCTCATTTTCTCAAATATTGCACCCAAGGCCAAATTTCATCAATCATACGCAATAACTTCATTTTAGGGACCACTCATACACTTTGAACCCCAAAAATAGAAAACCCCTCTTTTATAATTTCAATTTCAAACCCTACTTTCTCTCAAAACCCCCAAACAATACCATCTATACAAAATACATAACATCTATGTCAAAACTCATAGAAAGGAGTAGGTTATCCCTACCTTAAGTGTAGAAGACGAGCCTAGCAAGGAAAGACCTCCAAACACGCCGAAATCACTTTCCACTCAGATGAAAATGGAGGTCTTGAAGAGCCCAAGCTTTTTAATGAATGAAGGGGGGTGAAGAGATCACTTGATCTTGGCTAAAATGTAGAGAGAGATGGTATTCTAGAGAGAGAAGCTCTCAAATTAGGGTTTTGGAATGTTTTAGAGAGAGAGAGAACCGAAGAAGTGATTTAAAATGACACAGTCGCGATCTGATATACGTGTAGTCCGCTCGAGCAGAGAGTAATACGCTCAAGCATAAGACACAAAAACTTTACCCGCTCGAGCGCAAAAAGATCAGCTCGAGCGCCAAGGACAACAGCAAAGCACCACCCGCTCGAGCGCAAAGATACCCGCTCAAGCGTAGAATACACTTCTCCAGTATTTTTACAGACTTCAGATACCCGCTTGAGCACAAATATACCCGCTCGAGCTTAAACCTGCTCGAGCGTGAAAAATACTCCTGCAGTATATCTGCAGATGCACAAAATGCTAAAAGGATGCAAACTCCTCTCGAGCGCAACAAGACCCGCTTGAGCGGATCATTAGAAATCTGGGCAACAAGATTAGAGACTAAAACTCAACCAACCTGTTCGAAACACACCCAAGACATTTCCAAAACTCATATACAAGGAATTATGGATGGAAATGCAACAAACGCAACAACAGACATCCATGGAGCCGAGTCCAGAATGCAATAACCAATAGAGGAAAAACTGGGATCGTTATATCATTCACTTGTTTAGATAGTATATCGTTCAGTCGATTCGTAACTCATTTACATATATCAAATCATTGATTCAGAAAAACTTACCATATAAGGACAATTAGAAAATAAGGTATAAGTAAAATATCTTTACTTAGATATTACTCACAGTGTTCGGTTGATTGATTTGTCCTCGTGGTTGACCCTATACTATTCATAACACATGCGAAAATAGGGTCACAATACTATTAAATATGTTTTTTAATTCGTTTATCTTTCTTAGGCTTCTTTTTAACTCTTTAGTTCATTTAGGAGGCTCAATGTGTGCCTAAGAATGCTAAAAAATGAAATAGAACGGAAATTGAAACATAGAACAACTTTTCAAAGTTTCTTGAAACAGGGTACTTCACTCGAGCGCAACATTGATCGCTCGAGCGAACCCCTCAGTCTACAAAAGTATTGGATGCTCTCATTTTACGCTCGAGCAAACTTTCTGATTGCTTAAGCCAAGACTAAAAATAAAGGGTGGTCACTTGAGTGGTCTTTTGGTCGCTCGAGCCAACCTCCAATGTCTGCAAAAGTACTAGATGCTTGAATTGTGCGCTCGACCCTATCGAATTTCTTGAATTTTCATAATTCTGTTTTGAGCTTTAAACACATATCCAAGGCTTCAAATTCATGCATGACTTACTCAAACATGAACACTCCTAAATACATATATTTGAAGCTAACTTCAATCCATAGTTCAAAATTCTATGAATTCAATGAAATTTAAGCCTTGAACTTTATATTTGAAAAATAATCTTTTATACCTTGCATCGACAAGCTTTTGAACTTGAAATTGGACTTCAAAACATAACAATTCATGTATGCATGTGTCAAACAATTCTCAATTCCACATAGATTATATGATTCATGCTCTACAATGAGATTTCACAACAAATTCATGCATGCATGTGCAAATTGATCTCAATTCTTACACTCTTAGCTCAATTCATACACTTAATTACATATCCACCTTTAATCTATAATTAAGTGACTCAAATTCATGAATTATGGTTCAAACACTCACCTAGGAGCTTCAATATAGCTCAATTAGCAAGAGCTTGAGTTGTTCTTCACAAATCTTAAATTTCCTTGGGCCAATTCTTAAGTTTGCCTCATTTCTCCCTTGAATTCTCACCTCTCTCTCTCTATATATATATGTTATCTCAGCAAGTTTTGCAAGGTTTGATGAGCTCAAAGTGTGTTTAACACACTAATTAGTGCGCACACACACGCACACAAATATATATAAGATAATTAGCTTAGTTTAATTAAGTTTGATTAGGGCTAATCATCTCCACTTAGTTCTAATCAATTTACTCTAATTAATTTGATCCGAATCAGTTTTTAATTAAATGTCACGTAGGCTCTAAAGATTATGTTAATCACAATGGTATAGTCAATTTTGGTTTTTGTCGCCTCTACGGACCTCAATTCCAGTTTATTACGGAATACATAATAGACTTTCCTACAGTGAACAAATATGAATTAAAAAACATACATTATCATATTATTAGCTTCCAAGATCACATAAAGCATATAATCACAAGTATAATTACAACTTAATAGTATAATATAGAATGGGGTTGTCACAATATTATTAATGTGTTCTCAGTTAAGATTGTGGACTTGGAAATTTATAACCCATGTATTTTATTCTCATGTTAATTACTTGGAATGTGATAAGAAAAAGGAGGTAAGTAGAGTGTGAGTCCGGGTAGGGAGTCGGTTTTGAGAACAAGGTGTTGTGTTAGTACTCGTGTAATGACCCAAATTTTCTTTTTAAATAGCCAACGCACAATTTAATTGAGCAAATTTTCGAATTTGATTGTCGTGTAAATTTTGTGCGAAAACAGTTCTGTTTTGTATTTTTTAAAAATAGTTCCCGAACTCAGAAAATTATGAAATTTTTATATGTTATTTCCATATGAGTCTATCACGTTGGATAAAAATTTCAGAATTTAATGATGAGTATTTATTTTATGAAAATTCACGGACTGATTGGTGTTCAGTTTAACTTATAGTAGAATTTAAAATTGAGTTTTGGGTGTTCGAACCATGATTTGAAATAAATTTGTTGGGTTTACTTTGGTATATAATTGGATCATATTTGACTTATGGGTGAGACCCATGACTTAGATTTAATTTAAATTGAGTTTGTTTAGTGACTCACGTTTAACTGTTTGATCCTTTTAAAATGTGATTGGTAATAACCACCTTGGGAGTTGCTATTATTTATTATATAGGATTATAATAAATATTTGATAGTTGATTTTATGGTATGTACCATTAAACGAAATATATTTTGTGGTGAGAAAATATTATATCATTTTATCATTTATGTTACAAAATATTATGATGATGTGAAAATATACTTAAATGTATATATATAATAATAATAATAATAATAATAATAATAATAATAATAATGATGATGATGAGAGAGCCCACGTGGGGCTACCACCATTCCCCCTTGCTTTTATTTGTTTTCTTTTGTTCTTGGCAGAGAACATCTCTCTCTCTCTCTCTCTCCTCCCTCATTTCTCTCATCTTTCTCTAAACAACACCACAAACCCTTAATTTTTTTCTTGATCTAGCAAGATCCATTGAGTTTTTTACCATAGTTCTTAAGGTCAAATTGAAGAACATTTCAAGAATTTCGTTTTGCCCAGTGGAGATCGAATTTTGGCAACATCGAATTTTGGAGTTTTCATTCATTTTCTCTCCTAACCTTGAGGTAGGGATTTTTCCTACACTTTTTTATGCACTTTTACTTGATTATATGAAGCTTAGAGTTATATATAATTTAATTAGAATTTTTGAAAAATTTGTGATTTATTTTCTTAAAAGGGAAATTTTGAAAAAAATAAAGAGTTGATGCCCAAATTGCGAAAGGTGTAAACTTGGAATATGTTTGTAAGGTTATGAAAGAGCTATGTTTTAAATTTAAACAAAACGGACTTCAATTTGATCAATTTTGAAATTTTTACCGGTTTGCGACCAAAAGAGCGTTTTAAAAGAAAACGAAGGAATTATGTTTAACTTTTGGGGCTTTTGATCAAAATAGTATGTCATAGTTGAATAATGCTTGGAGAATGAGTTTAGAAAGAAAATGATGTTTTCTTGGGCATTAACGGTATTATTTTGTTTAATGTATCTGTTGGAATAAAACCGATACGGATAGAAATGGACCTTGAGAGGTTACCGGACGTGATTGTGATATAAAAACTAGTGTATTTGTTCATATTGGATGAGATGTGGAATATATTGTATTTATCGGAATTTTTTTTGGAATTTAATTGTTTAAATATCCGTTTAGAAATATCTGTTTTGGACTATTGATGGAGGATATACATGATTGTTGTAGAAATGCATGAGACTTAGGTAAATTGAACCACATTCCTCATTTGTTGCATTGAACATTGCATTACATTCATTTCATTGGAAATGTATCTGTTTTTAAGAAATGTTTGGAAATGTATTTGTTTGCGAAAAGATGAATACTTGGTGAATCTGGGTAGGGGGTGTAGGACCGCACGGTCAGGTGTCGAGTCTTCCAGTTTACTGGTAAAAATGATAGTGGTAGTGCATTAGGGCGTACTTGCAGACACTCACATAGAGATTTACAGAGCCTGTATTCATGTAACAGATATGGTTTAAAATGGAAATGGTTTTATATTTGTTGTTGCATTTCAGCATTGCATGCTTTATAAAAAGAGAGATAAATTGTTTTATCATAGGCATGGCATGAGCATACTCCTCTTTAGTCCTGTCATGGTTCATATGTTGTGTAGTATATCTTTACTGGGCTGTGGCCCACCCTATAAGGGAAACCATTTCAGGTACAGGTGCTATGCCTCTGCCAAGGCATTGACTTGAGAGGACTCTGAGCTGAGGCTTCATTTTTGTTTTATGGTTATTTGTTGAATGTAAGCCGGGGGCTGTATTGCGTTGAGTTGAAACTCCATTTTGGGTAGCCAAGAATGTTCTTGGATAAATTTGTAAGCCTATAGGGCACTTATTATTTGTTTAACTTCCGTTTCATACTTGTTGTAAAATGCATGCTTGGGATTGGAACTGGGGCATTGAGATGTGAACAACATGTATTTGGCATTTAGGATTAAATGGAAATGGATGTATGGAATAGTTAGCTAGATATATGTGTTTGTCTATTAGGTGGGTTTGTTTTATAAATAGATATACTCTATCCAATTTTTCAGGGTGTTACAACTTGGTATCAGAGCTGCCGGGTTTGAATATTTGGGGCTCGTGGGAAGTGATTTTTACCACAGTGGGTTCATTTCGCTAGTGAGAAATGTTGCATATCTTTTGTGCTATGTAATAACATGTTTATGTGGCTATGTGATAACATGTTTATGTGACTATGTAAGTATAGGGTTAAACTTCTGAGATGTGATTTGTGCCCCTGAAATTCTTTGAGGTCCTTTTGGAAAAGCACCTGATCAATGCTACTTCTATTTGGAAGTCTTTGAATGTTTGTGGAACGAGTCAATATCTTGGAGAGGTAACTCGTAGGTGCTCTATGTGACTATGTGCTTATATGGTTTGCCTTATGTAATGTAGATACATGTGTAGGCTTATGTTTAATTCGTATGTAGCGTGTTAGAACTAGTGTGGAGTACTTACTTCTGAGCTAAATCCTGTCTCTTATATAAGATGTCATAAAGCAGGAGAGGTCGTAATAGAGGCACTTGTGGTACTCGGGATGTTCTCATGTATGAGGATACCTTTTCCCTAAGAAGAAGGTGTAAGCTAGAGTAATATGGCTGGGATGATTGGTCAAGACGTTGTGGAATTAGTATTAAAGCGTAGGTTAGCCGATTTGTATGATTGTGGGTGCAAATGTGACCTTAAAATAGTAGAGTTTGTGTTGTGTAGCGACCGGTTTGTTGTTATGAGGAGTTAATTATTTTTCAATTTTATATCAAGTTTGTAGAAGTGGACTAGATGAAAAAAAAAAAAAAATTTCTTAGAAGTAGAGTGAGTTAGAGATTAACATTATTCTAATAGTTTGGTTTGGTTGTGACTTTAATAATGATTAAAGTAATCTAAGATAACATGCTTTGGATTGTTGACATTAGAACACGTAAAACTAGTTCTAAATTTTCTTGGGATAGATGAAGTTAGTTATAGTTGGATTGCTTCACTTGCTTGATGGACTACTTGTGAGGTTAATGATGAGCCCTAGGCCAATTGTTTTGTATGTGTTTGGGAATAAATGTAGTCTTAGCATGATAGAAATTATATCGTGTAATAAGCGATGTGTTTCTTAGAGAGTTTGTTTTATTCATAATTTTGCTGCAAATCCTAAGAGGGCAAATGAGATAAATAATTTTGAGATAGATTGGAATGAGATTAAATTTGATTTGGGTTACACCATTTGATGGGATTATTAGTAGTAACAACATTGACTCGTGAGTTAATATTTTAGAACATGTAGGCGAGTTCCAAGTGCCTTCGAGATTGGTGGAGTCCATTGTCTTAGAGTTAGTTGTTGATATTCTTGAGTGCAATAAATGAGTGTTAAGGGACATGATATGATGGATGTTGTGGAGTTGTGTTAGCAACCAATGTTTTTAGAGGAAATTTTTTAAGATTACTTTGCGAGGATATTATAATTCTAAATTAAGTGATTTAGGATAATTACTATAGTGGTAATTTGAGTATTTCCATGGGAATTTATGCTTGACCTATCGAGAGTGATTAATCTTAACTTTTACAGTTACTTTTATGTATGCGTTAGAAATTGTGAAGATGGAAAGTATATGAGACTGTTTTGGGGAAAATTTGGTGTGCGTCATGATGGCTTGGTTCATGTAATGGAAATGGAGATTATTTTGTATCCTTTGTCCTTTAGCTATAACATTGTTTTGTATGCTTGGTGTAAGAGTTATAAATCCCTTATATTGATTCTTCGTTTTGCTATAAGTGGTGAGAATTCGTGTTGTTGGTATGTTGGTCTAATATTACCATTGAGTTCAATTTGAGTGTATTTGACCTTAAGTGGTAAGTGTTTTCTTAATTAAAATGTATTGAGTTTTGCCTAATAGAGGATGATTCCTTATTTTAATTTTGTTTCATCGTGTTTTGTGGTGATATTACTTTAGAAGAAGTTATTCGGCAAGCCCCTCGTTGAGGAATAAATTGGTATGAAATGCTTTTATTACTTTGTTAGCCTTGGAAATTGTTATGGAATGACTATTGTTGACATATAAAATTTCTTTGAGTGAATGAGAGGCTTTATAACTTGTGGTTGTATCTTTTAAAGTTTAGGTAGAGGTGAGTTGGCTAGAGACTTCATAGAAGATTTCAAAGTAACTAAAACTAGTATTTGTTGGTGTAACCTTTTGTCTTGAGTTATGTAGGCTTTTTGTGGTGGGTTTAATATGGTAATTGGTGTTGTTATTTGTGACATGAGCAGTTATGAGGATTCAATTTTATTTTCTTTGTACCTTAGTAAGCTGTGGTGGATTACTTCTCAAGTTAAATTGTTTATTTTTCAGGTGTGGAGCAAATTTTGTAGTGATTAGATTGAAATATTGAAAATATTATTTTAATTAGAATTCTGAATCAGAAGTGTAGAATTATTTCTTTTGGCAAGGGATGCACATGGAATTTCCTTTGGAGAGATTTTATTGTAATTTGAGATTAATCAATTTATTAACAATTCAGGAAGTTTAGAGTCGTTTCAGCATTAATCTTTACAGGTGTCTCATTGTGATTGGTTCAGGATGCTTCTAGGGTGAGAGATAAAATATTCTGTTAATTAGCCTCAATAGCGGTATTAATACTTGTCGATAAGTGAGTTGGTATAGTAAGAGTTGTTCAATTTGGGTTTGATCTCGTGAGTTATTGTAATATTAGTGTGATGTAGAATTGTGTTGTAACTTTGGAGTTGGTGTCATGGCTTGGGTTTTAAAGAATGAGAGTGGCTTTGAGTTAACTTTTGTTGGGAGTACATTAGTATTATTAGAATGTGTATCTAGTCTTGATGAATTCTATGTGGACTCGAAGTGTATTGTGTGAGTGTTTGGGTAAATTCTATGTTGCAGTGAAATTGTGTGGGTGGATGTAGACAAGTTTGCATAAACTGTTAGTCAGTTCGTCGAGTGAATGAAATAGAGTGGATAGGTAAAAATAATATAGAAATTGCTTGGTTGGGCAATTAAAGGTGTGGCTGAGAATTTTCGAGTAGTGTGTTTGGCATGATTGCATTATGTTTCATAAGAGTTGGTGGTTAGTGCTTTTGAAGAGTTATTTTTTCGTTTTGTTAAGGTCTCGGAGTAGTGATAGTTATTTTGGCCTTGGAATGTATTGTGCATTAGGCGATGGGGATAGTTCGTTGAAGTTGGGTTATCACCAATAAAGTATGGTGTCTTGGTATTCTGGGGAGTCGTTTTGCCAAAATTTTGTTATGTTTAAGGGATTAGATCCTATTTTGTTGTTGTGGGTTATCGATGTGGATAGAAGAATCATTTAATGGTTTATACTAATAAGGGTTTCATAATCAATTGTTGTGCAAATGTCATAATTTGGTTTGTTACCGGTGTGACTTGTTGAGGCTCATGTAGTAGTCAAATAAATGTTGTTGATGCATTTAGTACGTACCTGAGTGAATTTGTGGGTGACTATAAAATGTATTACATTACTTGTGTTTAATTTCGAGGATGAAATTTCTTTAAGGAGGGTAGGTTGTAATGACCCAATTCTTTTAAAAAAAAATAGCCAACGCACAATTTAATTGAGCAAATTTTTGAATTTGATTGCCATGTAAATTCTGTGCGAAAACAGTTTGGTTTTGTATTTTTTCAAAATAGTTCCCGATCTCAGAAAATTATGAAATTTTTATATGTTGTTTCCATATGAGTCTAGCACATTGGATAAAAATTTCAGAATTTAATGATGAGTATTTATTTTATGAAAATTCACGAACTGATTAGTATTTAGTTTAACTTATAGTAGATTTTAAAATTGAGTTTTGGGTGTTCGAACCATGATTTGAAATAAATTTGTTGGGTCTACTTTGGTATATAATTGGACCATATTTGACTAATGCGTGAGACCCATGACTTAAATTTAATTTAAATTGAGTTTGTTTAGTGACTCACGTTTAACTGTTTGATCCTTTTAAAATGTGATTGGTTATGACCACATTGGAAGTTGTTATTATTTATCATATAGGATTATAATAAATATTTGATAGTTGATTTTATGGTGTGTACCATTAAATGAAATATATTTTGTGGTGAGAAAATATTATATCATTTTATCATTTATGTTACGAAATATTATGATGATGTGAAAATATACTTGAATAGATATATATATATATATATATAATAAAATAATAATAATGATGAGAGAGCCCACGTGGGGCTACCCCCATTCCCCCTTGCTTTTATTTGTTTTCTTTTGTTCTTGGTGGAGAACATATATATCTCTCTCTCTCTCTCTCTCTCTCTACTCCCTCATTTCTCTCATCTTTCTCTAAACAACATCAAAAACCCTTAATTCTTTTCTTGATCTAGCAAGATCCATTGAGTTTTTGACCATAGTTCTTAAGGTCAAATTGAAGAACACTTCAAGAATTTCGTTTTGATCGGTGGAGATCGAATTTTGGCAACGTCGAATTTTGGAGTTTTCATTCATTTTCTCTTCTAAGCTTGAGGTAGGGATTTTTCCAACACTTTTTTATACACTTTTACTTGATTATATGGAACTTAGAGTTGTATATAATTTAATTAGAATTTTTGAAAAATTTGTGATTTATTTGCTTAAAAGGGAAATTTTGAGAAAAATAAATAGTTGATGCCCAAATTGCGAAAGTGTAAACTTGGAATATGTTTGTAAGGTTATGAAAAAGCTATGTTTTAAATTTAAATAAAAACAGATTTCGATTTGATCGATTTTGAAATTTTTATCGGTTTGCGACCAAAAGAGCATTTTTTAAGAAAACGAAGGAACTATGTTTACCTTTTGGGGCTTTTGATCAAAATAGTATGTCATAGTTGAATAATGCTTGGAGAATGAGTTTGGAAAGAAAATGATGTTTTCTTGGGCATTAACGGTATTATTTTGTTTAATGTATCTGTTGGAATAAAACTGACACGGTTAGAAATGGACCTTGAGAGGTTACCGGACGTGATTGTGATATAAAAACTAGTGTATTTGTTCATATTGGATGAGATGTGGAATAGATTGGGGGTGTTTGGCAAAAAAAAAAAAAACCTAGTTTAGGCTAAAATTCACAAAAAGACAAAATAGGCTAAAATAGTTAATAAGACAAAATATCACATCAAACCCATAATCATTTCACTTTTTCTCTCACAAACATCACATCCAACCACAAAAAAATCCAATCATCTTCCCAAACACAAAAATTTTAGCCTACTAAAATAGCCAAAAACTAAAATAGCCTACTAAAATAGCAACTTCCCAAACGAAGCCATTGTATTTATCAAAAAAAAATTTGGAATTTAATTGTTTAAATATCTGTTTAGAAATATCTGTTTTGGACTATCGATGGAGGATAGCCATGATTATTGTAGAAATGCATGAAACTTAGGTAAATTGAACCACATTCCTCATTTGTTGCATTGGACGTTGCATTACATTCATTTCATTGGAAATGTATCTGTTTTTAAGAAATGTTTGGAAATGTATTTGTTTGCAAAACAATGAATACTTGGTGAATCTGGGTAGGGGGTGTAGATCCGCACGGTTAGGTGTCAAGCCTTCCAGTGTACTAGTAAAAATGACAGTGGTAGTGCATTAGGACCTACTTGCAGACACTCACATAGAGATTTACAGAGCCTGTATTCATGTAACAGATATAGTTTAAAATGGAAATGGTTTTATATCTGTTGTTGCATCTCAGCGTTGCATGCTTTATAAAAAGAGAGATAAATTGTTTTATCATAGGCATGGCATGAGCATACTCCTCTTTAGTCCTGTCATGGTTCACATGTTGTGTAGTATATTTCTACTGGGCTGTGGCCCATCCTATAAGGGAAACCATTTCAGGTACAAGTGTTATGCCTCCGCAAGGCATTGACTTGAGAGGACTCGGACCTGAGGCTTCATTTTTGTTTTATGGTTATTTGTTGAATATAAGCCGAGGGCTGTATTGCGTTGAGTTGAAACTCCATTTTGTGTAACCAAGAATGTTCTTAGATAAATTTGTAAGCCTGTAGGGCACTTATTATTTGTTTAGCTTCCATTTTATACTTGTTGTAAAATGCATGCTTGGGATTGGAACTGGGGCATTGAGATGTGAACATGTATTTGGCATTTGGGATTAAATGGAAATGGATGTATGGAATAGTTAGCTAGATATATGTGTTTGTCTATCAGGTGGGTTTGTTGTATAAATAGATATACCCTGCCTAATTTTTCGGGGCGTTACAACTCTCACAGGGAATTAAAGTGCCCAATTGTCCTGTCTTGAGCTTATCGCAGGACAAATGTGGGAAAACGTTTTTGGGTGTCCACTAATCCTGTCGTATAATAGTCGGTAAAAGTGAAAAAACGAATGGTTTTGGTTGTCCACCACCTGCTATATTAATAGCCAGCAAATGTGGGAAATAGTTATAGTTCTAAGCCTACTTGGCTTCTACGAGGGATTTATGGCATATTTACCTCCTGTGTTGAGAAAAGTTTTCTATTGCTATGAAATAAAATAATTGTAATTGTTTTCTTAACCATGAAATTTGTGGACATGAACTCTAAAATTTTATTTGAGTTCTGATGATACCGCTTGGATGTTCAAATGATTAGATATTCTGTTAAATGTATCTCTACTGGGCATATTACTTATTCCTATCTAGCATTTCAGGAATTGGTGATGTATCACCATCTTAGTAAGTTAAAGCACACTCTTTTATTTTGGATTGAAGCATCGAGGCTCAGGGATATGTAAATATGGAAGCTCCAAACTTTTTTTTTAGGACTGTGAGTCCATTTTTGTCGTAACAAGGCACTACCTTGAAGTGTTGTAAGCCTTTAAGGCTAATTATTTTGTCCTCTAACTTATTGAACTATGTTATACATGGAAGTGTAATTATTATGTTAAACGTGGAACTGTAAAGGAAAAATCGTAGTTTAATGAGGAAGGGGAACTTTTGAAGTTAAAATTGTTTTGATGGATGTATTTATATTATGTCTTTTGGGGGCATTACATGTCAAGTTGTTGATCATAGGTCTCCTACATAACCAAAAAAATAGTTTTTGAAGTTACGGTCTGAAGTAGAAAACGAAACAGGTCTATGATGAGCTTAAACTAAGGAAGGAAAGGTTGAAGTTAGCCACCTCTGTAAACTAGAAGCTTGCCAATGCTAGAGCCCTACACCGACTACGTTTAAGAAAGGTCGAAATCTTTAGATACTGTTCTTATTTTGGAAGTATAGTAAGCCTAAAATCAAAACATTTTAAATTTATAAGAAGTAATAAGTTTTTCCTTTTTATGAGTGTTTATCATCATTTCTATATCCAAGATCTGTTAATAGATCATAATCAAGTACTAGCATTAATCGCAAATTGTCAACAACGTCGTACCTTTTTACAAAATCTATTAAATACTGGTACTGCTAAAGATGTGGAATTTACTAGAAAAAGAGTTGATAAAATATCTCAAGAAATCGTACATTATCAAGAACAACTAGGTTTAGTGTCTTAAAAAAAATAAATAATTAATTAATTTGTCAAGCATGTGACTTTTTGAGTGATTCTACTTACACCACTAATTTACTTCTTTATACCCTCAATCTCATTGCACCACTAAAAAAAATGTGATTCTCATTACACCCATTATACTACTAAAACTAACTCTAAACTAAAAACTTTTCAAAACTCTTTCAGTTTTGTCACTACACTGATAACTTTTGGTAATACAATGCTAAAGTGAATTACTCCAGTGCCGTATTACTAGACAAGCTAATTTTTTCTGGCCATCTGTTGTCATTCAATTGGATGCTTTTACTTTACTTTAACAAGAAATTAGTTGGGGTCCATTTGTGAAGTACCTGTTCGGTGATACATTGCTATACAAATTAGATTACTCCAGTGTCATGTGGTCTAACTAAAATAAATTTGTCTAGCCACCTGTCACTTTACGTGCGTTGTAGATTGTCTTCATTATTGTCGCATTAAAAGCATTCATCCATTTCAATGCAATCAATATCTCTTTCGATCGCACCATACTTCTTGATATGTCAACTAACAAGGATGTTTCCTCCTTAGTAATCTACCAGTAAATGAGTGCCTTTCAAGATGTTCAGTAGCTGAATGATTGTATTTGCATTGCTGCAATAAATAAAAGCATAATCTTTCTAAGCAATATATATATATATATATATAATGAAATTGAAAATGCACGGTGATGAGTTACCGAACAAATTAAAAATATTTGACCTTAGGTTATTAGAAATGTATCTTTTATTCGGTAGTAGGTTACTGGACATATATTTTTTGTTTGACAATGTGATTTCGGACTATTTTATTTTGTTCGATTTTGACACACCGAACAAAAGTCGAAGAACTCTCTAAAAAAACAAAATGAAAACCTACAAAATAAATAAATAAAATTCACCATTTTACTTTTTTGATGGTTCTTTACCACCGTTTATTTATTCATTACTTTCTTCTATAATCAAAACACTATAATTTTTATTTTTTGAAAAGAGATATGTAACAAAGAAGAAAAATTGATAAAGAAATAAGAGCAGTACAAATTAAAGAATAATGGGTATAAGGAAACAATAAAAATATATTTAATTTTAATCTTTTATTCTTAACAGTAATTTTAAGCATAGATAAAATTAGAGGAAAAAAAATATCATATGAAAAGTGTAAAAAAATAAACTAATAATATAAGTAGAATTATTCAAAAAATATTATTAAATTAAGATGTTCAACCTACATTTTAAAGTACAAATAGCAGCTCCCCAACTACTTTTTAAGGTACAAATAAAAACTCCCAAGCATGAGTAATGTAAAGTTCATAAGATTACTAAACGAATGCAATCAAAATATGAGCCCCTAAGAGTATCTCTAATCCTGAATCAAAATTTTTATTAAATTTGAGTAAAAAAATAACTTTTTCCTCAATCTGATATCGAGTGTTCCAACAGTTGATTTTCATCAAATCTGTGTCGGGATAACCGGTTGGTCGACCGGTTAAGCCAAAAATTTCTTTTTGAATTGTTTGAACCTTTTAGTGGTCGACCGGTAAGGCGAAATTTTTTTTTTTTCAATTGTTTGAACTTTTTTTGGAACTGTTTGAACCTTTTGGTGGTCAATCGGCTAGTCGACCGGTTAGTCTCCCCCAACGGTCATGCACAGTGTTTTAGTGAAATGTGGAGCCTGTCCTCCTTTTGGTGAAACGTTTGGTGAATTTTCGATTTGATATCAATTTGATAAAACCCATTACTAAAAAAGTGACTTTTTGCGTCTAGTTTTTTGCGACCCACAATTTAGCCGTCGCAAAAAGAAAACATTTTTGGAAATGATCTGTGCCAAAAGGCATATTTTACCCCTATTTTTTATTCTCTTCACTGACCCCAATTTATTTTGCCCTTTTGTTATACTCACCTATGCCCTAAGCCCTTTCACTGTCATTTTCACGACATTGATAAACAGAGAGGTCTCTCGCACTCTCTGTCTCTCTCGCTCTCTTTGCTCGCCATAGTCGTAACTCTAGTGGTATGAATCTCTCTCTCTCTCTATCTCTTTTCTCTCTCTCTATATATACATACATATTTGTATATTTATATATGTATATATATTGTGGATTGCAGGTAGAGTTCTTCATATGCTTGGTATTGGCGATCTTAGGTTACATTCCTGGAATAGTTTACGCTCTCTATGTGATGCTCTGTGTCGATCGTGATATGACTCGCGCCGATTACCGTCCACTCGCCTAGTCTCTGTGTGTGTGTGTGTGTATGGAAATCTGTGTGTGTTTAGCTGTAATCTCATGGTATTATACTGTAGCCCTATGTGTGAAATCAATTTGAATGAGTTTAAACTCTTGTTATTTGATTGAATCGCTTTGATTTAATTCTATTCTTCTCTTATTTATTTCTATTTCAAATACCTGTGTATAGATTTTGGAGTGATTTGAACTCATGATTGATCTAACTCTCTCTCAGCTACGAAGCTTTGGTTCGAATCAATCCTTTTGCTATATTTTCATATGTATATATATATATATATATGTGTGTGTGTGTGTGTGTGTGTGTGCGCGTGTGTTCATTCATTGCTGAGTAACTTTGATTTATACCGAGATTCACATATTTTTCTGATCTGCTTTTAATTTTCATCTATATATCTTTACTGTAAGTTTGATAGTCATGATCGGTGATGGATTTCTGTGGTTCTACATGTATAGAAATTGGATTGGCATGTGCTCTGTTTTAACTTAATCGAAGTTTAATTTATAATTTCTTTTTGTTTGCATCCATGTGATTTTGCAGTGATTGCTCATGGAATCAATGCCGCAGATGTGAAGAAGCTTCAAGATGTAAGGATCTACACTTGCAATGGCTTGAGGATGCACATGAAGAAGGTACATTGATTTTCAATTTCGATTTTGTGAAGTTTTTAAGTTTGGCGTTTGCATTGAGGTTAAGGTAGCCAAAACACGTTTGATGATTTTGTAGATCAATTGATACTCAATTGGAAGAAAACTTGTATATATATATATGTATTTGAAATGTTTAGTTGAATTAATACGTGCTGAAAATTTGATCATATTTTTTGCTATGTTAAATTAAATCTAAGATTTGGACTTTTGAATTGGTCATGCTAGCAAAAAACAACTACATTTATTTGTTATTTATTTTAGATTTTTGATCATTTGATCAAATTCTCCTAAAACCGAACTAATTGGTACATGTATATATTTAATTTTCACATTTTATAAATAAAAATAAAAAATTGGAAATAGATCATAAATGCCTTTTTGGTGGCCTTCATTCTCAATATTCTCTGCAATAAACTTAACTGAAATTTGTGTGTGTGTGTGTGTATGTACAGGAGGTGAAGTTAATTTTTAAGATTTGTGATATAATAATAATTTCGAGATGGCGCTTTTGGATCTGTTCATTGCCTCATCAATTCCAGTCCTAAAAGTGTTGTTGGTGACTGCACTTGGGTCAATTCTTGCATTAGATCATATCAACATTTTAGGGGAGGACACGAGGAAGCATATGAATAATGTAAGTGATTATTTTTTGAATTTTAAGTGTTTGTCTTATTCGTTAGGTTTCAAATGATTTCTTTGGTGCTTTATATCACTTGTTATGTATGTCCCTACAAGGACCAACAATTTTGCATTATGGAGCATCATTCATTGGTTGAAACTTTAAAGAAAGGCTTTTTCACTCAGATTTTGAATTGTCATACTCTAAAATATGTATCTCTGTTCTGTTTGACTAAGTTTTTTTTAAGTCTCATTGATGTTTTGCTTTTATTTTTGTTGAGCAATTAAAAATCCAAGATGAGAGCATTTTCCTGATGAACCATCGGCGCAAAAAAAAAAAAAAAAAAAAAAAAAAAAATAAAAAAAAAAAAAAGAAAAGTTATCTCCCTTGGGTTCATGCATCTTCGTGTGGATATGTGTATATGTCAATGTTCAGCGACAAAGGTTATCCGACACCATCACACACATACAAGCTTAATTGAACTGTATACCAATTATTTTTTTTCAGATTTTTTGGATGTTATGATATATTCTCATTAACAAGATTCCCCGAGCACACATATGGGCTTGGCTACAAAAAATTTGTCACAGATAAAACCTTAACTAATCACCAATGATTTCTTAGATATTGTCCTGATCCAACTAATAAGTTGCTGGGAAGCCTGAATATTTATTTTTGTAAATGCCATGAAGGATAATAGGCACCCACCCAAATTTCATCTATCCATTGGCTTTAAAAGCTTTAGTAGCATCCATAGTTTAGCTCTGTGATGGATATGATTTCCATCTTCCTGTGACTTCTAATTAATTTCTCATAGTTCTATATGGAAAAGTTGGTCAAATTCTACAAACTCGGGGACTTTGGTTCACTGGATTTTGTATTATTTTATTTGCTTTGTGCAGTTGGTTGCAAAGGGAGAGGAATTTGTCTATGAATAACTTTTGGTTCTAATTATTGTTCTTGGTAGAGTTCATGACGATGGGTTTACACTTATGCATGTTGCATGTCTATGTGTGGTTTTGGATAATCCCCTGAAAAATCTCTCTTTTAGATGTGGACTCATTAACCTTTTTGCTTTTTATCTCAACTAATCTATGGAAAGGACAATCAATAGAGATTGGGAAAGAGAATCCAGATATATTTTTTACAGATCGTGAAGGAAGGAGAAATACTGAATGCCTATCTTGGGGCATTGATAAAGAACGAGTACTAAAAGGAAAAAGTGCTATAGAGGTATTACATTATCAATTATTTTTTGGTACTTGTCATCTCTTCTTATTCTGAACAAAATTTTTAAAATTTATCAATGTTTTTCTTTATTTCAATTGTAACTCCATAGTCCAAGCCTCATTTGTTTCAGGGCATGATTATGTTCAGTTGCAAAATTGAGGAGAATCCTTATTAAGCCTCTTCTCGTAGTGGGTAGTGTAATTGTTGTTGGGATTTACACCTTCAGTTAGTCTGTATGTGAGCCTCTGACAAATTTATAGTGATATTGCAATTCTGTCTTTTGGAAGTGAGGGTCAAATAACAGGTGTCCTAGTGTAGATATTTTCAGTTCTAAATGCAGTCCGTGGCTTTTACTGGTGCTCCCCTGTTTGTTATTGCTGCAATCTGGTTTGTGGGATTTGGCCTTTCTCTGCTCCTCCTCTGTCTCTGTTGTTGCTGCTGCCAACGTCGATACCATGGCTATTCTCGAACAGCTTATGCGCTTTCTCTCATTTTTCTGACGTTCACCATTGCTGCAATGTATCTCTCTCTCTCTCTCTCTCTCTCTCTCTCTCTCTCTCTCTCTGTGTCACACACACACACACAATACCTACGAGTTCTGCTCAGTTAATTGCTAAGATTCGGCAGGACGATTGGAGCCAATCGCATCGGCGACTTCTATAGACGCCAACGAAAGGGTTTCAATTGATAATGACGGTGGTAGTTGCGCCGATATTTCGATTACAGCTTGCTCAGCGACCCCTTCTGTCTGGACGACTGAAGTATCAACTACTCGGCTAGAGGTACAAGCAGATGCCTTTTTAGCTGCAACTCTTTCAGCATTCTTTTTCTTGGCAAATTGAGCGAGAGAAAATGACTCACTCGCTATTTTCTCTGACCTGGACCTAGGCAAATTATTCAAATTAACGAAGATATCTTTCTCTCGAGGACCCTCGATATCTATTCAGTCTGGAAAAGCTGCAAGCTTTGAGTTGCTAACCTCCTCAACTCTTTTCCTAGAGTCGACTTGATCAAAAACTATATCAAGCTCCCTATCTAATTCTTGCTCTTTGACCTGATGGGTGTCTTGTTTAGCAGCAACATTCAAACAAGCTTTTTAATCAACATCTTGCTCTACATTTAGACCATCCTATCCAATGTTCTGCTCGGCTTCTTGTCCCACACCTTGTTCGGCATCCTAGCCACCGTTTCCATTACCTTGCTCACTGGCTGATGAATCTTCAACCCTAATATCTCTCAATTTGACAAAGCTAGGGAATACAAAAGCCGAGAGTTGTTGTTCGCCTCTAGGAATCATTATGTGGTCGGCCGCTGTGAATGATGAATATGAAGGATCGTATCTTAGCAAAATGTGGGTGGCGTGTCCATATCTTTGGAGATTTAGGCAACCAACGAAGTCAAGAATGGTCTTCACTTGAACAAGAATGGTTTCATCCGTCGAAGTGAGAGATTTATTAGGTCGTTGCATGCACGAAGAAGAAACGTAGTTAGCCTATAAAAGAAAAGACAATTAACAAATAAACTGACAAAATAACTACTCGGCCACCTGGTTCACCCTTCTGCCTAAGTACATGATTCAGGCGATCTTCTCCTTCGTCGAATTCCCAATTACCTCAAATGGCAACCATTACATCATCTACCATTTTTCTAGAGTTTGTAAGTATGGTTACTAGGTGGTGGTTAATGTCCTTGGCTCTTAAGAAGAACCGTCCTAGCCGACCAGACGATTTGGTAAGGGTGTAGCAATGCCGAATAACATGAATTCCTAAGTTAAGTCAAAGTCGACGGTTTAATTCTATTATGCCCATGATTATTCGTGTTTTTAGTTTGTTTTCAATTTGAAAATCCTTTTATCAAATGACAAGTGTTAATATTTTGTATTTTTGTGTGAATAATATAAGGCTTAATTTTTTCATTTTTTAAAAATCAAATTAAATCATTTTTTAATATAAAAAAAATAGTAAAATAATTTTGATAATGCATGATTTGTTTATATGTATTTATTATTGGTATTTGACAATTTATTTGATAATCTTTTAGTTATGTTGAGTTAGATTGCTATCCCAAAAAAAAATGCTAATAAATTGTTGTATTATATTTAAAATTTATAAAAGTTTAAACTTCCAAATCAATTCCTATCTATCTGCCAATCTATTAATCCGCTCAATCTGTATCCGTCAATTCGGCGAACGGATGTGAATTAATTTTTTTTATCTACAAATTCGGCGAATAGATGACAGATTAGAAATTTTCCGATCGCAACTAAACCGCGACCACCCCTAATACAAATAGAAGCTCCCAACCTTTTTTTTTAAGATACAAATAAATGAATATAATCAAAATATGGCCCCTAACATGAGTAATGTAAAGTTCATAAGATTACTAAACGAATGATTACTAAACGAATATAATCAAAATATGGGCCCTTAACATTACTTTGCTCTTATTTTACCTAGGTTGAAATGAGGTTTTTTCTTTTTATAAAAATATAAAGTAGATTAACTAAAATAGATTAAAAAAAATTAAAAAAAAAATCAAGCAAAATTTTTTATTGCAAATTAAAATAATTAAAATATCAAAAAAAATAAAATAAAAAAAGTTAACTTACTTTCCAGATGAAAACTTTGACTTTATTGTGGCAGAATGCTTAGAAGTTAAGCAAAGGACATTTTTACTGAGGAAGAGCATGAAAGCGACACGCGTTCGCCACGTATCAAACTCTCAGGCATCAAGGGGGGGTGGGGGGCGGGGAGCTTTATCGTGTATCGCAACCGTGAAAGAGAACGCTATAAATTACCCAAAAAAACTGAAATGAAATGAAATGAAAGTAGAGAGGTCTATCTTGTTGTTCTGCTTCTCTGTTGCGATATTAGTCCCAGCGGTAGTAGTTGTATCTCAAATTCAAGCACAAGAAGAAGTGTTTATTTGTAGCACAAACATGGCTACTCTCGGAGGACTACACGATTCTCATTCATCCAACCAGAACACCGCCGATATCGATAATCTCGCCCGATTTGCCATCCAAGAACACAACAAAAAAGAGGTTTTTCTTTCTTAATTTTTTGTTTTTGTTTTACTAGGGTTTGTATATCTAATATATCTATACTTTTGGCTTGAACACAATTTCTGTCATGCTTTTTTTTTTTTTTTTGATTTGTCAATCCCCCCAAAACAATCCCACTTTCTGGTGGGTTGTAATCATCATCCATTTTTGCATATGGGTTTTTTTTTTCTTCTTAATATTGTAAACCTCATTACAAAATAAAATTAATAATGAAACACAAAAGTACAACTGAAGGCTAAACTCTAGGATAAAATTCCATCACATGCCCTAATTGTATCGAATCGATTTAATCCCTAGCTGTATAACAGATTGACATTGTCAAGATAATGGTTTAGTCAGGGCATCATTGATCTGGTTAGTAGTGGCAACATGAGTAACTTGAAGTAACCTTTAGAGACTTTGTCATGCACAAAGTGAAAATCAATGGCTATATGCTTCACACATGAGCAGAAACACAGATTGGCATAAAGATAAGTTGCCCCAACATTATCACAATATGTGATTGGGGGTTTGGTAACCCATTTCACTAAGTAGACATTGGACCCAAGAGAGTTGTGCGTCAATGGCAACGTCACAATACTCGGCTATAGTAGAGAAATAGGCAACAATCCATTTCTACTTGTTGGGTGCGTGGGTTGGGGGGGAGGGACTGAGACGATGCTTTAAAAATAAAACATGATTGAGAGTGCCCTTTAGATATCAAAGAAAATGTTTGGTCGTTGTCCAATGAGACTGAGAGTTGATGCATAAATTAATAAGAGTCGATGCATAACTGAGCAAGCTTATTGACTGCATAAATGATATTTGATCTTGTGATAGGAAAATATTGGAAAGCACGAATGACATTGCGATGTTTGGTGCATGAGCTGATGGGGAGCCATTATGAAGAACAAGAGACCTTGTAGTAGGTGAAGGAGTGCTAACTTCTTTTGAGCCAACCATAATAGTGTGTTTTGATGCTGCAAAATATGTTAATGCTGAGAAAGAAATAAACTAGTAAGAGTGGAGAGGACCTCAATATTGACAAAGTAATGAAGAGATCCTAAATACTTTATCTGAAATGGATGTGCGAGAGCACATGTGAATTTAGAAATAGAAAATGTGTCATTCCTAGTAACTATAAGATCATCAACAGAGACGAGGAAAAAGAGCGTAGTATCATTGTGATTATAAATAAAGTGCGAGGTATCTGACTGGGACTGAGTGAAACCATGAGAGCAAGAAAATGTCGATTTCCTTATATCATGCACGGGGAGTTTATTTACAACCGTAGATGGCTTTTCAAAGTTTGCAAACATGAGAGGGAAAAACGACTTCAGGAAGTGGAGGCATATGAACCTCTCAAATAGGGAGCCATGGTGAAAAGCATTGTTGACTTCTAGCAGCCGGATAGGCCATCCATGAGCAAGCGCAAGAGCAAGACAACTCGTATAGTAGTGGGTTTAACAATTGGACTAAATGTACCAGTATAATTAATACTGGATTGTTGATGGAAACCCTTGGCAACCAAACAAGGTTTGTATCAATAAGGTTTTGACTCGGCTGAGAGGGAACTATCTCCTTAGTGCCATTGTGGACTAGGCCATTAAATACTTTGGACATGGCTATGTGCCAAGGGCTTGAAAAACACGAGTAGGATCAACGTTTTAAGGGATTTAGAAAGGGGATGATTGGTAGTGGTACAGCGTTGTTTAGGTTTAAAAATATTTTTGCTGGACCTGACCATATGATGAATATGAGTAGACAAGGTTTGAAGGGATCATTTATCAGATGATGTTGAGTTGGAAGGAATTGGATTAGAAGCCAAAGAAGTAGGTTGAGAATTATGACCATAGGATCAATATGAGTAGCTAGGATTGTAGGGATTGTGTATTCTGATGTTGAATTGGAAGGAATTGGATTATAGGCCGAAGAAGCAGGTTGAGAAGTATGACCATTGGATGAATTTGAGTAGCAAGGATTGGAGGGATTGTGTATCAGATGATGTTGAGTTGGAAGGAATGGGATTAGAAGCCGAAGTAGGTTTAGAAGTAGAATGTTTAGAAAGGGGTTGGGAGGAGAAGTCACCATGTGAAATGGTAGGTACTGTAGGCTGAGTTGGAGGTGGGGATTTGTGGGTGGGAGGAAAGACCCAGGCGGAGCCATATGGGCATTGGGCATGAGTGGTGCAAGTTCCACAACCTGTGGCTCTGGTGGACTGTGGGAAGGAATATGCATGACTGGCACAAGAAATACAAGAGTGGTGCCAGCAAGAGAGAGAGGTAATAAACTGAGTATTAATGGTAGAGGAAGTGACACGAGTGAGAGCTGAATCATGAGAGGCAAAGGGAAAAATAGAGTCATCAAAGATGACATGCTGAGAGATGAAGACACAATTGGTGGAAGGATCAAAGCATTTGTAGGCACTTGGAGAGGTGGAACAACTAAGGAAGACACAAGGATTAGAGCAAGGTTTGAGTTTATGTTTAGTGTATGGTCATAACCAAGGACGGCACACAAGAAGCCAAAAACATGAAGCTTGTGGTAGTTCGGGGAGTCCCAAAAAAAGAGTGATGAAAAGGGATTTGTGTTGAAGATTGGATGTGGGAAGCCAATTGATTGAGGTATGTAGCAGTTTGAAAGGCATGGAACTAGAATAAGAGGGGTGCCGAGGCCAGGTGAAGTAAAGCTAACCTAGTTTCAGCGAGATTTTTATGGCTGACTATATCTTTATATGGTATCAGAGCAAAGATGCTCTCTTTCTGCAATGAATATGTTCACATTACAAAACAATAAAATAAAGGAACAGTACAATTGAAGGCTAAACTCTAGGATTTAATTACCTCACACACATGCCCTAAACTATTGAAGGAAACAACCCAGAGCATTGTCAGCTGTGAGGGGGAATTCCTGAATTTATGGGACTTGAATGAGGTGCTGGCTTTGCGGGATTTGAATGGCTATGGATTGCCAGATAATCAGTAGCACTTACACTGTATATTAACTGAATTCTGAAATAGATTGGTGTGAACATCTCTATAAAGCTCTTTTTAAAATTCATGCTCAGTATTGTGATTCTTAGCTCATACAAGCATTTAAAAGTAAATCACATAATGTGGGCGTTTGAGAAGTGGTCTTTTTTGTAGGTATTTTTAGTTGTAGGATATTATTGGAGAAATTTTTTTTTGTATTTGGGAAGATAATTAGATTTTTTTGTGGTTGGATGTAATGTTTGTGAGAGAAAAAGTGGAATGATTATGGGGTTTGATGTGATATTTTGTTTGTATTTGTTTTTTTTTTTTTTTGATTTTGTAACCAATTTGTCTTCTAGTGAAAAAAAACCAAAAAAATGCCTTCCCGAACAGCACAAATGAGTAATGACCATGGACAATCGTTGTAGTGAGGGTAGTAATACTATGGTTTTCGCTTGGACGGCTTCTTTTTTTCTTTTTTTGCGCATGCTGAAATTGTACTCTTTATTTTGCTAATTGGTTTAGTGATCTACTTATGTTCTTAATTGGTTTCTTTCATATTTTTTGAAAAATATTCTCTTTGTTTTCCTCTTCTCTCTCCTTTTTAGACTTAGATCAAGAAGGGCACTGAATTGAAGCAAAATTTTATGTCCTGGACATACTTTGTTGTTCATTTCTCATATGATCACAAGTGGTCATCTCATTAATTTCATTTAGATAATATCTGCACCCTCCAAACGAAAAACAAATATATTAAACTAACATTTCTAAATCCTTTACTTCATAATTAGATATTTTGTTATCTTTAGATATTCACTTGCTTTAAATGTTTTTTTAGAATACACTCTTCGAGTTCGTGCGGGTGGTGAAGGCACAAGAACAGGTGGTTGCTGGTACGTTGCACCATATAACTCTCGAGGCTGTTGATGCGGGTAAGAAGAAACTCTATGAGGCAAAAGTTTGGGTGAAGCCATGGATGAACTTCAAGGAATTGCAGGAATTCAAGCATGCTGGTGATGTTGGTGACACTCCTGCATTAACCCCGTCAGATCTTGGTGTTAAGAAAGATGGGCATAGCCCAGGATGGCAAGCAGTGCCAACACATGATCCTGTGGTTCATGATGCTGCGCATCATGCTGTGAAAACCATCCAGCAGAGGGATTCAAACTTGACTCTGCAGGAGAAGATTAAAGAGTTGAAGGCTGAGAAGAATGAGCTTCGTGACGAGAAGCAGAGGCTGAAGGCTGAGAAAGAGAGATTCGATATCGGCGGTGTTCTGGTTGGACGAATGAGAGTCGTGTATTCCTCCGAGAGTAGCCATGTTTGTGCTACAAATAAAGCCTTCTTCTTGAGATTGAATTTGAGATACAACTACCACCGCTGGGACTAATTGCGAGGCTGAGAATCCCTCTGCCTTTTTTTTTCTTTTTATTTTATTCTTTTCTTATTCCTTCTCTTTTCCTTTTTTCCTTTTTTTTTTGTCCATTTCCTACTCCTGTTTCTTCCCTGCAAGTTTCAAATCAATGAAAACGGCCCTTGGATTGTCTTTACGTAGTCCTTTTTCTTAGTGGCCATATCCTCAGATTGTTTATTTGTTCATTTACTTATTCATTTATTTATTTATTTGGGGATGAACTCGTCATGGATATGTTTTCCCCTTATATGATACTATGCTTTCTTTTTTTGTCTTTTTGATTACTCGGTATCCGGCCCAAAGGACCGACTAAGCCAGGGGATCAATCCCACCGTCCACTAGCAGGAGACCCAATTAAACGTATGGACTGGCCCCTCAAGAAATTGTTTGCACCCAGGAGGTTTTGAACATGAGACCATAGAGTGAGCACACCCCCAGGTTCCAGGCCAACCCCTTGGGATTTATATGATATTATGTTGTCATTGTCAAGAAAAGGAAAATGTTTATAAATGTTTTTTGACATTTTGGGTTTTGTTCTCTTGTTAGTTTGACCATCTTCCGGACTTCAAACAGGTCGATTCAGAAAAAATATTCTTTATGTGGAGATTTAATGTAGTCACTGTGATTGTAAAATATAGTTCTGCTGAACTTTAATGCGAACAATATTATGTCAAAAGTTTTGAGTTCTTTCTTTGGTAATGACGATAATGATGTTGGCTGTAAATCAGATGGGCATAGCCCAGGATGGCAAGCAGTGCCAACGCATGATCCTGTGGTTCAGGATGCTGCGCATCATGCTGTGAAAACCATCCAGCAGAGGTCCAACTCATTGTTCCCTTATGAACTTCAAGAGATAGTTCATGCAAAAGCTGAGGTCAGCATCTGTTATCTAGCAATTTATGTGTTTATTTGTCTGAGGCAAGATTTTAACCTCAGATCTGTATTCTTGGAAAGTAGGGGTGACCATTGGTTCAATGGTTAAGACTTGGCCTAATAACCTTGAGGTTATGGGTTCAAGTCTTGGGACCATCACTTTGTGCATTATGCCAAAGGTTAGATGTATACTCAATCTTTTCCCTTCCAAACACACATTAATGTATACTAATTAGGCATTGTTTTTAATAAAAGTTTGTACACAGAAGTTGCTAGAGTTACTTTCTCCAACATGTTTGTGCTTTTTGCTGCCTCATCGTTGAAGCTTTTCCTATTGATTACTTAAGAGGACAAAATAAAAAGACCAAAGTTTAAACAGTATATTTTTAGTGAACTAAGGCCTTTAACATGGTGTTTTGCAGGTGATGATGATACTAATGGTCATATCGACAACTTGTGCTGTTTTGTGAAGCCTGGTGTGGTTTTGTTGTCCTGGACTAATGATGAATCAGATCCTCAGTATGAGCGATCTGTGGAAGCCTTTTCTGTTCTCTCTCATGTTACCGACGCTAAAGGTAGAAAACTAGAAATTATTAAACTCCATGTACCTGGGCCACTTTACATGACAGATGAAGAGGCAACAGGACTAATTCAGGTAAACATGATTCTTAGAATTTTACTGTCACAACTCTGTATCCGTTCTGGCTACTCTTTATCCACTAATTGAAAAGTAAATTTATGTTTTTTGAGATGTTATGCTCATGTTTACTGAACAATACTGATGGAGATCAAAATTTACTAGTTTTAGGAATGTCAATCTGCAGAACTTGAGGTTAATTTTCCTCCAACAAGAGGGGAATAACGTAACCTAGTCGATGTGAGACCCACGAGAAGATGATAAATTGATTACTAGTGTTAAGTACTTTGTCTTTGATTTAATATTTTTATATTTTCTTTCTTTTAGGACTTTTAATGGCTTTAGTGATAAGACTCCAGTTTTTTAGGTATCTATGCTGGGTAGGAATTAGGATTGGTTTGTGAAAGTTTCCACAGATTTTCATGATTATCTACAGACTACACAACCTATAAATAGGCTCTATTGCTGTAAAACGAATTTGGTATCACATGCATGAATAAAATTAGATTTGATTGATGGATCTCTCTCCCTCTGTTTTGCTGTTGCTTTTTCATCCTTATTCTCTTTCTCTTCTCAGGTGGTGGTTCTTTTCTCCTCTATGTTTCTCTCGTCTTTACCTCCCTCTCTCTTCTTCACTCTTCATTTTCCCCTCTTGTCTTATATCTCCACTTTAAATATATATTTATATTCTGTCTTATTCATTGTCCTTGACTTTCTTGCTATCTTTTCTCTCTTCATTATATCCTTCTTCTATTTTATCTCAGTGTTCTTCTCGTCTCCTGTCTTATCTTATTCTTCTACTCTCTTTCATCTTTCTCATCTCCATCTTGTAATATGAAAAAACAAAAAACATCATATTATTTTGCCAATCACGTGTTCGAAGAAATTCTCATGAAGGCCATGCTACTTTATGTGTATCTGTATGTATATGTATGTGCACACATACTCATGCAAGTAAATATCAAGAATTAAGGTGTCTGCATGAGTTTTTGTCTCCTTTACAATATATATACTCTTTCACGTAAGCCG
>NW_021026312.1:223258-237382 GCF_004153795.1 Camellia sinensis
GATTCAGCAGTTACCAGATCAGTGGCCCTTATCCACCCCACCAGTGAACAGTCAGGCTGAGGCCTCAGTTTTTATCAGTTTTTAGTCAGCTCACCAGTCAGTCAGCCAGAACAGCAGAACATGGCAGGGATGGAGGAAATGATACGTCAACTCCAAGAAAGTATGAAACTCATGCAGCAAGACGCTGCCTGGCAGACGAAATTTGCCAAACAGCAAGCTGCGATCATGGCCCAGCAGGCTGAGCTAATCACCAGGCTGCAACAGCAAAATGGAGCATCTGCTTCGCACCAAGCCCCTCCCCCACTAGGAGTTCCAGCACCCGAGGAGGCACCAAATGTCCAGGGAGATACGAACATTCCGACGGGACCGGCTCCGCCCCCAATCTTACCCCAGCTGTCTAAAGCACCGATCAACCTGCCAGATTCACCCTTTGAGTTCCAGTTAGACCCTACAGCGCTGAAGGTAAGCAAGCTGGAAAAGATGTTCAAGAAATCTCAGGGAGTAAAATCCATTCCAGACATTGAGGACGGGTATACCGACGCAGCTGTGACGCTGCCGGACAGATTTAAGATGCCACACATCGACCGATTTGATGGATCTGGCGACCCCATAGTGCACCTCCGGTTGTTTTCGGACATACTAAGGCCGATGGGCCTCACCAGGCTGCAGAAACTTTCATTATTCGGCCGAACCCTGTCGGGTGTGGCCGCTATCTGGTATGCAAAATTAGAAGACGATGTCAAACGGAACTGGGATGAGATGGCCGAGGCCTTCGTTGGGCAGTACTCCCATAACACGCAAATCGAGGTCACAACCCGTGATCTTGAGACAACAAGGCAAGAGCCTAAGGAGGGTTTTTCTGATTTCGTAGCCTGCTGGAGGGCCAAGGCCTCGATGATGACCCTTAGGCCCACTGACAAAGATCAAATTCGGATGATTGTGCGCAATCTCCAGCCCATGCTTATGCAGAAAATGATCGTTCTCCCTTTCCCCACCTTTTCAGACTTACATGAGATGGGAGTACGGATCAAGGACGCTATGAAGCAGGGCCTTCTTGACCAGGAGAAGGAGCAGCCCAGGAGGGCCTTTTCCCGCAGTTCGAATGCGACCACCAGTGGTGATATAGCTACAAGATCTTCTGAAGTGGGCATGGTTACCACCACCGCATCAAAAACAGCTACCCCATTCACCGGTGCGTCCGGAAGTAGCTCACAAAAAACCAAATATCCGCCTCGAGTCAAGAGGGTTTTTACCCCACTTTATATGCCTTTGTCAAAGGCTCTAGAGGCCTTACTCCGAAAGGGATATCTGAAACCATTGGAACAACGGCCTCTACCCGATCCTCTCCGTCCAAAGCATGACCAGACTAAATATTGTGCGTACCATCAACAAACCGGTCATGACACTGACAGTTGCTTTCGTCTTTGCCACGATGTACAAGATCTGTTTGATAACAAGGTCATCGCCGCACCAGCTCAGCAAAGTCTATCGGCACTTGATTAGTGAACTTGTGGGAGATAATGTGATGTGATCATGGGATGAACCACCTACGGGAAGCACTCAGTTTACTCCAGATGTGGCGTGTGGCATGCACTGTTTTGAGCATTTGTGAATACTAGTTTTTGTAGCTTCTGACTTGGGTGTTGAGTCAACTCTGTGGTTTTGTTTTGAGTCTGTCTCTTTGTTTTGAGTCGGTCTTTTTGATTAAGGGTCTGTCTTGTTGTAATGAGTCAGTCTTGTTTTGTTAGAGTCAGGTGATTCCGGGGGTGTTACTTCGGATATCACTATTTTGTTTTGTGTTTGTCTTTTTGTTTTCTTTTGAGTCTATTTCTGCAGGGGAGCCAGTTGTGCCAACAGATTTCGAATGAAACAGTTGGCTCACCTACAACAGTGATTTCACACTCTTGTGTTGCTTCTGTCTTGCGCCAGTTGTGCCAGAAGTTTGAATAAAAGTTGTACCTTTTGCCTGCTCTTCTGTGCCTTGAATCGTTGTATTACCTAAGCTTTACTGCGGTGAAAACGAAGAGGAAGGAATTCCTCGGGATTTGCAAAATTTTGATCATTTGAGAGAAAGAGAGGCATGCTAAGCCCTTAATAAATGAGATCATGCTTGTTAATGTGAGTACTGAGAAGGATCCTGGCTTGATCCAGATTGGTTCTACACTGTCTTCAGCGCAAGTGACTAGTCGCTTTCTTAAAAGATTTCAAAAAACGTTTTGCTCGGTCCTGCGAAGACCTGTGTGGAATCGCTCTTGAGATTGTGCAACCTAGGATCGCTCTCAACCTCGAGACTCGACCCCTTGCTTTCAAACCTCGAACTCGGACTCAGAAAGTTCAAAGGTCAACCATAATATGAGGCCTGCGTGGCCAGATTCAAAGCAGCCCTCGAACTAGGGGCAAGAAAAGTCAGATCAAGGAGATCAGATGTGACCAAAAGAAGCTTGCAAAGCTAGATCAAAAGTATCCCTGGAACTAGGGGCAAAAATGCCAGATGTGCTCGAAGAGCCGAAGATGGATCGTCCTGCAAATCAATGAAGATTGGCAAGAATGCCAAACCCCAGAAGAAAAGAAAAAAGAAAGTATTGCTGAAGAACAACTGAGTTCCTATCCACAACACTAGGGGCAAATCCAGCCCCCATGGGATGGACTCCTGCATTGTCAGCGAACAACAGTCACTCTCCTGGATTCAGACGGATTCGAGATCTCAGAACCATTTGACATGGACCAAGCTACACTTTTACCCTTGAGAGGCTCACTGGGCCGAAAACCCAAAAGGGCGACCCAGGAAAAAGTTAGAGCGAAAAAAAAAGAAAGAAAAGAAAAGAACAAACGAGAAAAATGCAAAGAGAAAAATGAAGAAAATGCAAAAAATGAAAAAAAAGAAGAAGAAAAAGATGAGAAAAAGAAGAAAAGAAATGAAAAGAAAAGAAGAACAGAGCTCGCAAGGTTGAAAACCCGAAAGGGCGGCCTTGGCAAAAGTTAGAGTGCAAAAGGAGAGGTTAATATCCAAATGTAACTTAACCCCGAACTACATAAGGCTTGATTCCCGTCTTTGGGATGCGTAGGCAACTTCATTCTGAAGTCTAGCCGTAAAACACTTCAAATCCGACTCTGTCCATGTGATGGTTCTGCTTATCTTTGTCTTCTTTGTATCCGAGAATTCGGTTGTGATCATCACCCTGAGGGTTGATTGCAATGCGCTGCAGTGCCATTCAGACAAGGGGCAACTTTCCGTTGCCATACCACGCGTTGTGGCGTTATTCAAACAAGGGGAAACTTTCTGTTGCCATCCAATGTGCCGTGCCGCCGTTCAAACAAGGGGCAACTTTCCGTTGCCATGCAGCTCCCTTCAAGTAAGGGGCAATTTTCCTTCGAATCTAAGGTTGTGCATCTCGAGAGTGGGTTCTATGCTCGTTGAGCAGTGGCCGTTTGCAAAAACAGTTTTTGAGAATTTTTACTAAGGTTGACTGAGTTTCTCTCGAAAACTATTCAATTTTTCCAAAACTAGACCTTTTCCTTGGACCCAAAAAAGGAAAATTTTCAGTGCTCATAACCTAACTTGCATGATTTCAAATTAGAAAATCGAACAAGCATGTTAATCTAACTCTCACGTCGTTCAAAATTGTTTTAGTCGAAAACCAAAACAAAATTGTTTTAGTCGAAAACCAAAACAAAAAAATTGGTCAAAATGATGAACTAGGGGCACAGTTGAGTCAGGCTTCCTGTCTTTTCCCCGTTGCCAATGCCTTTGCCAGAAAGGGCACAACTGAAGCTGTCAACAAAAGAGCTAAAAGCTCTCTCATCCTCCAAGCAACGAGGTATCAAGCCAAGTGCAAAGCACGAACTGGAATGGATCAAGATATCCCACTCCCTCATCTGGATAGATCTAACCATGTCCAAACTCCCCGGCAGAGCATCGACCGCCGATGTCAGCTGCAGATTCGCTACACGCTTAGTTGCAGCACCACCCCTCTGTGGGAGGAATTCACTGGCTGCGTGTAGAAAAAGAAGAATCTAGTTGAGTGCTAGGGGCAAGAGCCCACAATTTTTTGTTTATCCATCAACCACCCTGGGGAGGGATAAAAATGAGAGAATAAAGAATAGAGAGATGTACGATGAGAGAAAAGTGAGAAAAGGGTTTTGTGAGAAAAACCGAGCTTGAAGGCCGAGTGATGTGAGAATCACAAATGAGAAAGGGTGGGAAACAATACCCAGAGAAACAGGCTCCCTGTGCGCGTCTGAGTGTCGTGTCTTTTTGTTTTACCTCGATTCTTGTCTTGACTCGTTTTTTTGAGTGTCTGTACTTGTGTTTAGGTTGTTTACCTTTTGTTTTCCGTTGTTGAGTCGTAGTGCGTTATGTTCAGTCGTAGGCTCAGTACCCGGTCGAGAACTCATTTATCAATTTCAAAATAAAATCGTTTTGCACTCCGAGTGCCGTGCCATTCTCAACATCTGTGCAAAACAAGATTTGTTCTTTCATAAAACCGCAGGGTTCAACCCAGGTCATGTCAGAACAGTAAAACCAGGACCTATCTGAAGCTATATGGATTCCAGACTGCAAAGCAAAAGAAAAGAGGAAATGTCGAGCATCTGAGTTTGTTTCAACTTTAGTAAGTTCCGAGACTACATTCCGTGTGTACCTCTTCAGGTTTTGCCATTGCTCTGAAGTACGAGTGTGCCTCTACCTCAAGCTCAAGATCAAGTCTGCTTCAAGCCAAATTGGCAATCAAAAGTGCTCTCCCTGAGTACCATTCCCCGCCAGAGGCATCTTGGCCGTGTTCGCAATGAGTTCCTAGGAGACCAACTGCGACGGTGGGAACTAGAGTTCGAATGGCTGATGCCTAGAACGTAAGGTTCGGGATTTCCGTGACTAAAGTCTGGTTTAAATACCCAGAGGCATGTCCTCGGCTTGAAATCTGTATGGAAGCCCCATAGGTTGAGATAGCGTGTATGCACCTCAATTCTGGATACTGAACCAACCTAGTCTGTCACCCCGTTGGAGAATAGGGAAAGTTGTGAATATGATCAGGAAGAAAGGCAACATCCAAAGTGTTCTACGTGAAGAATCCTTGTCAGCATTTCAGAGCCTTTGTACTGTGAGTTGAAGGTAAGTGTTCGAAGAGCACGAGGGGAGATCCCCGTCAGAGTAGAGCGGCTCACCGCCACTCACCTTATGAGGTGCTTTCTAAAGCGCTGTTCTGTCCATTTATTGCTTTCCTTAAGCATCATGCATTGTGATGCATTGTACCTATCAAGTTTCTTTCTCATTCACGCACGAAATTGTATGTACGGTTCATTCAAAGAAGTTCCGTTTGAGATCGTTTATTGGTGTATCAATCACACTTCATTCACTTAGTGTATCTATCACACACATCCTCATTTTGTGTATCTATCATGCACATATTCATTTCGTTTACTTTAGTGTATCCATCACACTTCATTACCTTTAGTGTTTCAATCACACTTCATTCATTTGGTATATCAATCATACTATGTTCACATAGTGCATCTATCATACTCTGTGTTCACCTTTAGTGTATCCATCACACTTCATTACCTTTAGTGTATCAATCACACTTCATTCATTTGGTATATCAATCATACTCTGTTCACATAGTGCATCTATCACACTTTGTGTTCACCTTTAGTGTATCCATCACACTTCATTACCTTTAGTGTATCAGTCACACTTCATTCATTTAGTATATCAATCATATTCTATTCACATAGTGCATCTATCACACTTTGTGTTAACCTTTAGTGTATCCATCACACTTCATTACCTTTAGTGTATCAATCACACTTCATTCATTTAGTATATCAATCATACTCTGTTCACATAGTACATCTATCACACTTTGTGTTCACCTTTAGTATATCTATCATACCTGTTCACTAAGTGCATCTATCACACTTTGTGTTCACATTTAGTATATCTATCGTACTCTATTCACTAAGTGCATTTATCACACTTCGTGTTCACCTTTAGTATATCTATCATACTTTGTTCACTAAGTGCATCTATCACACTTCGTGTTCACCTTTAGTATATCCATCATACTTGTTCACTAAGTGCATTTATCACACTTCATGTTCACATTTAGCATATCTACCATACTTTGTTCACTAAGTGCATCTATCACACTTCGTGTTCACATTTAGTATATCAATCATACTTTGTTCACTTGGTGCATCTATCACACTTTGTGTCCATGTTTTGTGTATCAATCACACTTCATCACCTTTTGTGTATCCATCACACTTTGTTCGCTTAGTGCGTCTAGTACACTTTGCGTTCACTCTTGTGTATCTATCACACGCTCACCTAGTGTATCCATCACACTTTGCTTCATATAGTGTATCCATCACACTCGTTTCACTTTGTGTATCTGTCACACGCTTACCTAATGCATCTATTACACTTTGTTCACTTTGTGCATCTATCACACGTGCTCACTTTTGTGTATCTATCACACGCTCGCTTTGTGTATCTATCACACTTTACTTGCTTTGTGTACGTATCACACGTTCGCTTTGTGTATCTATCACACTATGCTCACTTAGTGTATCTATCGCACATGCTTACTCACTTTGTATATCTATCGCACATGTTCTTAAAGATTTCACAATTTTCAAACCGGCTTCGCGTAGTGTATAAGTCCAATTATCAAAGTCTTCCTGCATATCATTTGCATCCTGCCCTTGAACTACGTTGGTTTGATTCCTTGCAAAGGAGCCTGCGGGCACAACCATTTATTTATCGGTATTTTGTTTGTTTGTCCAAGTCTTCGGCCTTGTCAAAAATGGGTCATCTCTAGGCTTTGACATTCACTCACGTCACTTCTTGACTTCCGAGTTCTGTCAAAGAGGGGCAACTGTAGACACCCTATTTTTGACCGCCCTCAAGACTTGGGCGTCACTGATGGTTTACTTGGTGAAGAAAGGTGTGCAGGGCAAAGGTTCAGTTTCTTCGGCAAGGAGAGAGACAAATCTCAACTTCACACCCCATTTTGGACCAAAGTTATTTTGGAGGGTTTTTTTAGACCTTAGAACCCTCTCTTTCAAAACATTTTTGAAATAAAGTTTCTACAATGTTCCGAGGCTCATATTTTTTGATATGATGCGCTTTTCGATAAACCGAGTAAGGATAAAGTGGAAATGAATGAAAGAGAGATGAAATCTTTGAAAAATATTTCAAAACACCTTGCTTAGGGGTTTGAAGTTGAAGAAAGAAGGGGAAGAGAGAAGAAACCAAGTTGGAGAAGAAGGTAGGCAAGAATCGATAAGAGAGGGACGAGCAGTCCTCGCTAAATCAAGCTTATCTGTCTATACAAACGAAGTTAATCTATGAGGCCATCACCGTTGGAAAGCTTACTTCCGGGGCTTCATTTTTCACTCAAAAATCTCCTAGGGCCAAGTCTGGGTGGGGGAGATATGATTGGTTGAAGTTGGGTATCATCCCGGTTGGATCGAATCTGCGCGGCTTCACCAAAATGGGCATAACTTTTTCCACAGGCGGAATTTTAATGCAAGGTTTACACCATTGGAAAGCTAACTTCCGGGGCTTCAATCTGGACACCCACCGGCTACTTTTTGGCCTTGGAAGCGCCCACCGGCCATAAATTTATCCGACCGGCCAAATAGATGGCCGACCGACCAATTTTGCTGGCCGACGACCTTCCGGAGTATTCTACAGATTGAGTGGATGCCAGCTGTGCCAACTACAGGGCACAGACTAGATCCTCCATACACGTGTATGGAGGATCTTTGCTCTTGGTTTGAAGCTTCTAAGAGAAGCTTTAGTCTCTTGGCTCTATAAAGGAAGCCCTTCACCTCCATTTTCATGGGTTACAAAAACCAGCTGAGGCATTGATACATACCCCCTATATATCTCTCATTCAACCCTCCAAACCCTGAGGCTCTTGCCCCCTTTACACTACAACCCATAGCACAACACCTCCACTAGTCATTCCAGCACCTTGGAGGCCATTTGCAAAGGTTAAAAGCTCAGAAATTTGGACCAAAAGCTGCTGGAAAGCTTATCTTCAAGGGTGAGTCCCTATTTCCTCTTTTCTTTCCCTATTTTGCATGCTATCTTAGCTTTTGTTGCTTAAATTTTTGGGCTCCGACCTGAACTGGAAATAGTCTTATTTTGAGCTAATCTTCATGTTTGATCAAGGGCTTTTCTCTGTTTGAGGCATCAAGGACTTTTCTCTGTTTGAGGCCTCCTCCTCACCCTTTGTGTTTAATCTCTCTTTTAGGGCTTATCTTGCATGGTATTTTAGCCCTGCTTTTGAGCATTTCTGGGCTTCGAGCTAAACTGTAAAATATCTTTTTTTGAGCCTCTCTTCAACTTTGTCGAAATGCTCTCCTCTGTTTGAGAACAGTAGCTACCACTTGTCTTTTTACCCCTCTTTTAGGCCCTTTCTTGCATGATAGTTTGGCCCTATTTGTGATTATTTTCATGGCTTGATATAAGCTGTAAAGTGCCTTGTTTTGAGCCCTTCTTCAACTTTGTTGAAGGGCTCTTTGCCATTTGGGGCCAGCTGCTCTCCCTTTATGATTAATCTCTCTTTTAGGGCCATTTTTGCATGATAGATTAGCCCTATTTGTGTTCATTTTTTAGACTTGTTATAAACTAGAAGTATGCATGTTTTGGGACTGTCTTGCATCTGTCTTCATGCTTCATGATCAAATAATGCATGCTTTGTATAGCTGTAAGTCATTCCGTGTGCCTAGTTTCGAGTTTCCATCTGTATTCATGCTCCATGATCAAATAATGCATGCTTTGTATAGCTATAAGTCATTCCATGTGCCTAGTTTCGAGTTTTGGGGTTCATCTCATGCATCGGGTGCCATTTTTCCATGTTTCAGGGCTGTTTAGCATCATACTTCAGTGCTGGAACATATGTCATTGTATGCCATAATTCATCCTTTCAATGCCTTTGTGGAGTTGTGTTTTGTGCCTTAAACTCGGGGCCATTGCATTGTACATGTTTGCATGCATCTTGGTTGCCTCATTTTCATCACATGGGCACTGATTTTGGCATGCTTGCAAGCTATCCATGTTAGTTTAAGTCCATTATCGCATGTTATTGCATGCCATGTTTGCTTACATGTTTAGGTTGCGTGCCTAGTATACATTGCTCATTTGCATGTTCATGTTGCATACTTAGCCTCCATGCCGTGTATCGTTGTGCATTCCCTTGCCTCTTGATCAACCATGATAGGGCTTGGAGCCCTTTGAGGTGTTTTTTGCTTGCATTTCATTTGATATTGAAATTGCACACTTGGCTTTTGGGCCATCGTGCATTGAGATACGTGATTGATGGCCCGAGGGTCGAGGGCCATGCTCCCTTGAGTCCATTGCATGATAGGGAGAGTGGCCATGCATACATTGCTTTGAATTCCTTTACCATGCACTGTCTGCCCGCTGCTGCTGTCAAAAACAAGTTCTGCAGGAAGCTTTGGCCGGCCGGCCACCTATACTGCCGACCGGCCATTAATCGTTGGCCGATGGACTTATAAATGGCCGATAACCATCCGGAAATGGCCGGTGGTGATCCCACTTGGTCGGTGATGCTCCCTAGTGTCCAGAGAGTGCACCTTAGGAGTCGCGCAATTTTCAGAGGAGCAGAGCAGTGTACTTGGACTTTGGCAGTCCTCGGAGGAGCAAGGCAGTGTTAACAGAGACAACAGTGCTATGGCAGTGAGTTTCCGGTCGAGACGAGTCAAGCATGCATCATTCATGCATCCCGAGGCGGGGCTGCGACACCTTTCTTCTGTATTTAATTTGTTAATTAATTAGAAATTTTTGTAATTAATTATTTAGCTTGAGAGTTAATTAATTAGGTGGTTTGTAATATTTATTCGGACCCTCCGAGTGAGGGCAATTGTGTAATAAGTGTGCGTGAGTGTGTGTATGTCTCCCAATCCCACGTCTTTCTTCCCTTTTATTTACTAGCTTTTGATGGTTAGCCTAGGGCATGTTTCAATTAGCATACAGTATGATAGCATGCGTGCATCCATAGATTCGTATTACATGCACCGGGTTCGGCGCATCATACTAACTGCATTTGTATTTCAGTTCCAAAGTTAAATACATGTTAGTTGTAGCATCATCATATGCCATCTTAGAATAGCCGAGCCTATTGTAGTTGCATCTTGTATGTGTTGCATTAGCCATCTTAACATGAGTTAGGATCATGCATTGATTACTAACTAGCTTTTGTTTTGGCTCGGAGTACTTGGTAAGCATTTACGCTTTAGCATACCGCATGCGTGTGAGTGTTGCCATAATAGCATGATTACCATGAGGCTAGCTGCTTATGTGATATAACTGCTTGAGTGCCTGTGGATGGAGGTTGAATTACCTAAATTGGAATGATGCACTAAAACTGTGAGTTTTAAGCCCACTAGATAGTGGCAAAACCATCTTTTCCAAAAGCCCACATGAGGGTGGCAAAACCTGCATTTCAGCCTACTTGCGAGTAGCAAACCATTTTCAAAACAAGCATGAAATGTTTTGTTCCAATTTAGGCAATTTGGTCTATACTTGTTTGTTGTGCGCATAACATAGTAATTCTAGGCTAATAACCGGAATAAGAACACATAAACGTTTTCAAAAACGAATATCACGGTTAGTAGAGGCCGATCTTCGGATCGGGCGAGAGGGTGCTCCTATAGTGACCTTCCCCGATCTACCCAAGCTCCCGAAGCCAGAGCCCAACTTTGGATGATGCACGACACGTGCCTCTGCACCAGTCCAGGGTTTCCCTAAATTCCCCCATATAACAAAATATTTAAGGGTGGGACTCTGTATCTGCCAAAGAGCATGTCCATGTTTTGGCCCACTCGCTTTTTCCAAAAACTGTTTCTCAAACGATTTGTCCCGGATTGGCCTCTTGTCAGATTAAGCAACCATGACACAATTGTAGTCACTGAACTGTAGCCCGAGGCCTCACACGGCACGTCTACAGTTTCTGGGACTACCTGCTGCGGGGATTAGAGAGCTTGACTCGAACTGTGATATCTGTTTTGATTTCCATTTATGTCTCTTGCATTGCCATGTCATGGTCGCCTAGACACCCGTGTTTCGCCATTTGCCATCCTAACCGGTTTGCCGAAGGCTTGACTTGCTCAAAGCAGCCATAAAGCTGACGCTTGTGACTCTGACAGATATGGGGCGAAACACAAAAAACCCCGGTTTTTACCGGGCATCCTTTTTCAACTATTTGACCTATGCATATTCGAACCACTAAGTGCACCATTCCCAAGCCTAGACAGGTTGACTTACCCCGATGTATGTTGTTTGAAAACCCGCTGCTAGTGCCGTAGTGAAACCCTAGCTCCTGACCACACTAGACAGGGAAACCCTACCCAACATAGGGTGTTTTGGCTCTTACTTGCTGGCTATGTGCGTCAGATTTGTTCTCTAAGATTGTGTCGTCATCAGTTTGCATAAGTCCTGAGTATCAGGCCCTGCGCACGCGAATCAGTATTCTTCGCGGAACAGTCCATCTAGTTACCAGACAGGCGTATCAAACTATCACCGTAGAATTTTGGCAAATTCACGTAAGAGAGCACACTCATTCAACTCATGCTCATACTTACCTGTTCAGGTGAAAATCAGGCTGAGATGCGAATGTTTTCTCTTTGCCGTAGCTATCGGTAGTCTATGGAACCATAGCTTCAGGACAGCTCTGATATATCCCCGAGGTCACTCACTCCAGACTTCGTGCTGAACTTAACCTTTGTCAGTTGTCAGAGATTTCAGTTCCAAGGCAATCAGTTCCTTTGCCAGACGGCAGGTAAAAGGGCCAGTTAGCACAGATCCACCGGATTCAGAGTTACAGATCCGTGGCCCCCCTCATCCACCTACATCCTACTACGTCGAATAAGTCAGCGCATCAGCAACCCATGGCCTCCAGCTTTTATCATTTTTAGTCCGCGCTCACCCCAGTCAGTCAACAGAACACGCAGAACATGAGATGGAGAAATAACTACCTCCACCTCCCAAGAAAGTATGAAACTCACTGCGCAAGACGCTGCCTGGCAGACGAAATTATCCAAACAGCAAGCTTGCGATATGGCCGCAGGTGAGCTAATCACCAGGCTGCAACAGCAAAATGGAGCATCTGCTTCGCACCAGCCCTCCCCCACTAGGAGTTCCAGCACCCGAGGAGGCACCAAATGTCCAGGGAGATACGAACATTCGACAGGACCGGCTCCGCCCCAAATCTTACCCCAGCTGTCTAAAGCACCGATCAACCTGCCAGATTCACCCTTTGAGTTCGAGTTAGACCCTACAGCGTTGAAGGTGAGCAAGCTGGAAAAGATGTTCAAGAAATCTCAGGAGTAAAATCCATTCCAGACATTGAGGACGGGTTATACCGACGCAGCTGTGACGCTGCCGGACAGATTTAAGATGCCACACATCGACTGATTCGATGGATCTGGCGATCCCATAGTGCACCTCCGTTGTTTTCGAACATACTAAGGCCGATGGGCCTCACCAGCTGCAGAAACTTTCATTATTCGGCCGAACCCTGTCGGGTGTGGCCGCTATCTGGTATGCAAAATTAGAAACGATGTCAAACGGAACTGGGATGAGATGGGCGAGGCCTTCGTTGGGCAGTACTCCCATAACACGCAAATCGAGGCACAACCCGTGATCTTGAGACAACAAGGCAAGAGCCTAAGGAGGGTTTTTCTGATTTCGTACCGTGGAGGGCCAAGGCTCGATGATGACCCTTAGGCCCACTGATAAAGATCAAATTCGGATGATTGTGCGCAATCTCCAGCCCAAGCTTATGCAGAAAATGACGTCTCCTTTCCCACCTTTTCAGACTTACATGAGATGGGAGTACAGATCGAGGACGCTATGAAGCAGGGCCTTCTTGACCAGGAGAAGGAGCAGCCCAGGAGGGCGTTTTCCCGCAGTTCGAATGCGACCACCAGTGGTGATACAGCTGCAAGATCTTCTGAAGTGGGCGTGGTTGCCACCACCGCATCAAAAACAGCTACTCCATTCATCGGTGTGTCCGGAAGTAGCTCACAAAAAACCAAATATCCGCCTCGAGTCAAGAGGGTTTTTACCCCACTTTATATGCCTTTGTCAAAGGCTCTAGAGGCCTTACTCTGAAAGGGATATCTGAAACCATTGGAACAACGACCTCTACCCGATCCACTCCCTCCAAAGCATGACCAGACTAAATATTATGCGTACCATCAACAAACCGGTCATGACATTGACAGTTGCTTTCGTCTTCGCCACGATGTATAAGATCTGTTTGATAACAAGGTCATCGCCGCACCAGCTCAGCAAAGTCTATCGGCACTTGATTAGTGAACTTGTGGGAGATAATGTGATGTGATCAAGGGATGAACCACCTGCGGGCAGCACTCAGTTTACTCCAGATGTGGCGTGTGGCATGCACTGTTTTGAGCATTTGTGAATACTAGTTTTTGTAGCTTCTGACTTGGGTGTTGAGTCAGTTCTGTGGTTTTGTTTTGAGTCTGTCTCTTTGTTTTGAGTCGGTCTTTTTGATTAAGGGTCTGTCTTGTTGTATCGAGTTAGTCCTGTTTTGTTAGAGTCGGGTGATTCCGGGGGTGTTACTTTGGATATCACTATTTTGTTTTGTGTTTGTCCTTTTGTTTTCTTTTTGAGTCTGTTTCTGTCGGGGAGCCAGTTGTGCCAACAGATTTGAATGAAACAGCAGTGATTTTCACACTCTTGTGTTTGCTTCTGTCTTGCGCCAGTTGTGCCAGAAAGTTTGAATAAAATAGTTGTACCTTTTGCCTGCTCTTCTGTGCCTTGAATCGTTGTATTAACCTAAGCTTTTCAAAACTTTTTCTAACACTGTGGTGAAAACAAAGAGGAAGCAATTCCTCGGGATTTGCAAAAATTTGATCAACTGAGAGAAAGAGAGGCGTGCTAAGCCCTTAATAAATGAGGTCATGCTTGTTAATGTGAGTACTGAGAAGGATCCTGGCTTGATCCAGATTGGTTCTACACTGTCTTCAGCGCAAGCAACTAGTCGCTTTCTTAAAAGATTTCAAAAAATGTTTTGCGCGGTCCTGCGAAGACCTGTGTGGAATCGCTCTTAAGATTGTGCAGCCTAG
>NW_021026312.1:245447-281452 GCF_004153795.1 Camellia sinensis
TGTGCCAGCTGGAGGGCACAGACTGGATCCTCCATACACGTGTATGGAGGATCCTTGCTCTTGGTTTGAAGCTTCTAAGAGAAGCTTTAGTCTCTTGGCTCTATAAAGGAAGCTCTCCTCTTCCTTATACTAGGTTAGAGAAAAAACCAGCTGGAGCAATAGATACAACCCTCCATATATCTATCCAAGCCTCCAAACCCAAGAATCCTTGCTTTAGCATATCGCATGCGTGTGAGTGTTGCCATGACAGTATGATTACCATGAGGCTAGCTGCTTATGTGATATAACTGCTTGAATGCCTGTGGATGGAGGTTGAATTACCTAAATTGGAATAATGCATTAAAACTGTGAGTTTTAAGCCCACTAGATAGTGGCAAAACCATCTTTTCTAAAAGCCCACTCGAGGGTGGCAAAACCTGTATTTAGCCTACTTGCGAGTAGCAAACCATTTTCAAAACAAGCATGAAATGTTTTGTTCCAATTTAGGCGATTTGGTCTATACTTGTTTGCTGTGCACATAACATAGTAATTCTAGGCTAATAACCGGAATAAGAACATATAACATTTTCAAAAATGGATATCACGGTTAGTAGAGGCCGATCTTAGGATCGGGCGAGAAGGGGTGCTCATAGCTGACCTTCCCCGATCGTACCCAAGCTCCCGAGCCGAGGCAGCTTTGGTGATGACGGACACGTGGCCTTTGGCACCGAGTCAGGGTTTCCTAAATTTTCCAAAACAAAATATTTAGGTGGCGACTCTGTATCTGGCAAAGCAGTCCATGTTTGGCACTTCTTTTTTTCAAAAAATCTGTTTCTCAAAACGATTTGCCGGATTTGGACTCTTTGGTTCAGATTAAGAACCATGACACAATTGAGTCCGAACTGTAGTGAGGCCTCACGCGGGCGCTTCTACACCTGTCCCCGTCCCCGTTACACCCCCGAAGTAAACTTCATATATCTATTGTCTATCAATCTATTTATAATATTTCATTGACCCCTGTCCCACTCTCTCTCTCTCTTACTCTCTCTCTTCCCTTTACTCTCTCTCACTCTCGCAGATACACAGTGCCTCCTCAGTGCCTCCGTCACTGTCCGCGATGCTTCCGCGATGCTTCTCTCTACTCTCTCTCGCTCTCGCACCTCTCCTTCGCTTCTCCTTAGTGCCTCTGTCACTATCCGCGATGCCAGAGTCGCCGTCGTTTGTCTCATTCTCGGTCGTCCTCCGTCATTGATCGTTCGTCGCAGCCACCGTCACAAATCGCAGCCACCGTCACAATCGCAGTCACCACTCTCTGTTTCTCAGATCTGTGTTGATCTCACAGATACACAGATCTCAGATCTGTGTTGATCTCCTCCGTCATCGCCGCCGATCTCCGCCGAGCTCCTCTATCGTCCTCTCTGTGTGTGTATATATAGATGTGTATGTGTGTGTGTCTCTGTGTGTATGTGTATACATGTATGTGTGTGTCCCTCTTTGTGTGTATGATTTTGTAGATAATGTTGATGTTCAAAGTTATTGTTGATGATGTTGTTAATAGATTTGGACCAGGGTGGTTGTTGATGATATTGTTAAACAGATTTGGACAGGGGAATTTTCGGGGTCGGGGAAACCCGATCCCTGTTGGGGACGGGGATGGGGATGGTGATAGGTTCCCCGTCGGGGATCGGGCCGGGGACGGGGAAACTTTTACCATCGGGGATCGGGGATGGGGAGTGTGGTCCCCTGCCTCGCCCCGCCCCGTTTCCATTCCTTAACTTAAGTATTTAAATATACTTTCCATAGTTACATATATAATCACAGAACTTATATAGATCTCACACACAAATACATAAGATTCAAAAAAATACATAATTCTCCAATACAAAGTTAAGCCTCGACACGGAGGCATAACCCGGGCGGCTTGACAGAGAGATGGACTAAAGAGGTTAATGAATGGACTAAAGAGGTGACTCGTATGTATGGACTAAAGAGGTGAATGAATGATGTCTTTAACATTAGAAAAACATATTTCACAATGCGGAAACGTATCCTAAATTATTTCAAAAGAAACATTTATCTTATCATAATCCATGTCTTTTCAAATGGAATACATGCTTGAAACTATTACAAAATATTTTATGTGGTGCGTGGTACGCTCACTTATACAAAAGGTTAGAAGCACATTTCAAAAAAGGGCATCCATTCATGCATATAAAATAACACATAGTAACATGAGTCATATAGCGATGTAAAACATTTGTATTCATATCATATGTTTTGAACGACCTCGGGTCCATGTATAACAAAACGGCATTGGGCCCAATCATATATCAAAATGACCTTAGGTCCAAACATATCATATCGTATCTAATCATGGAGTAGATGGAACATCGACATGTGTCCACCTCTCATTGGGCCCAATTCATGTATGTATGGACTAAAGAGGTGACTCGTACGGACTCTAGAGATGACTCACACTGTAGCACTTAGTTCCGTACAACACTTTGTTCCATACCAAAATGATTAGGTTTTAAAGACCAAACAATTCATATGATGCCATAGCATAAGCGAAACAGATAAACAGAACGGCCTTAGGCCCACCATATCATATTATAAATAATTTACATTTCTTGTTCATAACTTATTTCACATTTCTTGGAAACTTGTGCATTTAGATAAAATGTAACATTTAGAGAATCATTTCATACATAAATCAAGATAGATAATGAAAAACATATATTTACTATACTATTATTACTCACAGTGATGGGCTTTTGGTAGTAGTTGGACGATGTCCTCGTCTTGACCTACAATCACAATTACATAACACAACATATGAATAAAACCAATCCCTTTCTTTAGTCTTTAATCAATTAGTTATGTTAGTTCTAAACTCATTGGTCCCCAGTAGGTCATAATCCGTGTCTAGAAAAATAGGAGGAAACGAAAGGAAACTGGGTTAGAAGAAATGGTATAAAATCAGTAGAGAGAAAGTGAACAATCTTCACTAATTTGAGCATATCTATTTGTGTACTTAGAATGTGGGTGTGAGACTACCACCATTGGAAACTAGACTTCCGGGGCTTGAATTTAGGCTCAAGAATCACTTATAATGGAGTCCGAATGAAAGAGATATGCTTATCTGAAGTTGAGTTGGAACCGGGGTGCCCCGCACCTGCGGGAAATAGGACTGCACGTGCGGGAATTGAGCCGCACATGCGGGACAAGGTGCTTTTATTTCAGAATCATTTTTGGCGCTGGAAATGGACTGCCGCACGTGCGAGAAACGTGCAGCTCTGGGCAAAATCTGCTGCCGAAAATGTTTGTTGGCTCTAACACTTGTTTTTTCCACTTTCTAAGCTAGGTTTCAACTCTAATCACTCAAAAACATGTAAAATTACCCCACAACATGATAAACTAGCATCATTCCAGTGTAATTTCACCTCACATAAATCAATCTTTGCTTCAAGTTCAAGATCAATGTTTCATCTTTCATAATCTTGAAAGTTCCCAAAACACAACTCACAAACACACTTGATCCTTGCATAAATCTTGTTCTATGGACAATCTAGAGTTCATTTCATATGTTATTCAGCAGATTGAGCTCCAATCATAAACAAAATCAAAGGACCCAAGTTCTAATTTCTTAAATTTAGCTCAATTAATTACATAACACAAACCCTTAACCCAAATGGGTTTCAAATCTTCCAATCTCATTATGACTTCATGAAATTGATGAATTAATCATAAGGATTCAAGATAGATTCCATACCTTAGTTCAATCTTTGCTTTTCCCTTAACTTTCTTCAATTTTCCGAAGCTTTGATGGTTGATCTTCTTCCTTGCTGTTCAATCTCTTCAATTTGTCTTCAAATCCCATGAATGTTGAGCTCTCTCTATCTTAGAGAAGCTTTCTCTCTCTTTTACTCTCTCTCTCTCTCGTCCTCTCCCTCTCCCTCAGATATTTTGGACTCAAAAGTGATGAGTTCAACTCATATATCATATATATATATATATATATACATACATAAGCTTATCACAATTAAAGAGAGCCAAATGCACCCTTACGAATCGCACAAAATCAAATTTCAATTAGACTTCCCAGATGACTCTAAAAATCACGCTGATCATAATTATGTACTCCGTTCTGGTTTCTGAAGCCTCTATGGCCTTCAATTTGCACTGCAAAGTTAACCACCCAAACACGCCTTAACGAATCAGACGAAATAAATTTTCAATTAACTTTCCCAAATAGCTCTAAAAATTCCCATTAGTTTATCTATGTACTCAATTTCGATTTTTGAACCCATAAAAGTCGGCAATTTCAGTTTTAAAGTTGTAACTCAGCAGATAATTCCTCAATTCAGACAGATATGATTAAATTAAAGAACATTAACCCATAATTAAATAAAGATAATTTTTGATACGCATTTTGGGGTCGTTACATTCTCCCCACCTTAAGAAACAATGGAGCAATTTGGTAAAGCTTGTTAGGTTTAGAGTTGGGTCCAGACTAACTAATGATGAAGCTAAACATTCCTAACACAACCCTATAAATTGTTAGTTTTCAGCAGAACACTTGGGAAAAATAAGAACCTCCACTTGTAAGACAAATATCATGGATGGAAATCCTCGCCACAATAACTAACCTTTGATAAGTCTATTGAAACATCAAGATAGTGATCTAGAAAATTTGTATTTTGCTCTGGATCAAGGAGTTCCAACATAGCACTTACCAGATCACATGCATGTCCTCTTCCCAACTACCACGAGGAAAAACCAAAAACAAAATAAACAACAAAAAAAGTCATTTCTAGAATGCACTACAAATAATCATCACAAATATTCAGAAGCTTTAATCGGTCGAAAACCAATTTTGTCCATATTAGACATGCAATTGTGCTCTACAACCAAAGAAAACCCATCCTGAACACTAAAAGAGTACCAGAACACAAAGCCATTTAGTTGTCGATGTTATTAAGACTGGCATACCTTGTCAATCTCATTGATCAGCACAAGAGGGTTAGCTGTTCCCACATTTTTCAAGCATTGAACCATCTTTCCTGGCATTACACCAATGTAGGTTCAACGATGCCCCTACATGTAGTTTTGGAAGTTAATAATACAAAATGATATCTGCATAATAACAATGTTTAATCATGTAATAATGTTTCTCCCAGTTTCAAAAGTTATGATCTACCATGATTTCAGCAACATCAGACAATCCTCTTACAAAAAATCAGTAGACTTTACGGTTCAAAGGACATGCAATAGAACGAACAATGCTAGTTTTGCCCACTCCAGGAGGGCCAAAAAGGCAAATGATTTTTCCTGTGATTAATCAGGGAATAGTATCAGCAATATTTACCCAATTGTTTTAAATCACAAAAATGCAAAGCACATATTGCAATCTCTGGAAGAAACCATCATATATTTCATGGAAAAAATATTATACTCTCAAAATTAAGAAATATATTTGTTAGTTATTATTTTAACAATAGTTTAGAAGGGGTATTCTTGTACTTTCAGTTATATTTTCACATATAAATAATATTAAAGAGTGTGACTCCACATGATGTTCTCTCATTCAACTTAAGTCTTTCATTTTTCTACAAAACAACTTGGCATCAGATGAAATCAAGGGCAAACCAGCGATTGTATTGGACCTAGGGCATCTCTAGTGACATGTTGTTGTCAGTACCATAGTATCCTAAGTGATCCCAGTTTAACACCATAATTGGGTGTGTAGGCACTTATTCATCAGAAAAAGTTGCATACAATCACAATGCATTTTACGACTGCAGTCTATTTAGTCACAGGAATCAGGATCCTTCAAGTAGATATGATATGCTTCCTTATGGACACTAATTGAGATGCCACTATAAAGATATGCAACTCAGTTGGGCTCAACTCAATATTGCCTAACCCAAGGCTGACCCAAGTCTTGATCAAGCATCGACATCTTTTCCTAAACTTAATCCAATTATAGGCTTCAAAATTGTAACCCAACCTAAATTCCAGTTGATATTGAGCAATATCCAAGCAACCTAACCTAACTAGAAACTAGGGCTATCACAAAAACTAGTCTAGTCCATATGGTTCGGTTTGGTTCTGTGTAAAACTGATCCGGTCTTGGTTTATTAAATGCTGAGAACCATTTATACATTGATGGCTCGGTTAGTGCATTACCTCAAAAACCGCAATTCAAACAGAACCAAACCAGTTTTTAAAATATATATATATATGCATTTTATAAATCTAATTTCTCATATTCATTCTTTTATCTTCGTCTCTCAGTCTATGTCACACTACTCCATCTCTCTCACTGTCAGTGTGCCTACTCATTCCTCCACTACCTTTGCACCCCTCTGCCATCACCGACTTTCCACCACCACCAAGGACAATCTATTGCACCTCTACCTGGTCCAATCAGTTAGTATTGTTTTGTGGTTGCTCCTCCATCTCTCCATCTCTCTCAATGCACATCTCACCATTATTGTTTTGTTAGTATTATTTTGTTTTGCCCAAAACACAACCACCGGCCTTCAACCACCATTGGCAACTCTCTCTTTCTCACAGTCACACCTCAACGTAGTCTGATACTCCAATAGGTGATCAATTTGTTGTATTACTTCAATATTTAAGTTAAGACGTTGTTTCCCTTTCTGATTTAGGGTTTTTTTTAGTTTAATTGTTTCAACCTATTTGATTGTTCGTATTTATGTGAAATTGTGCCTATCCCCATATTAAGGTGATGTCTGATAATCCAACTAAGAACTTAACAACATGACATATCAGACCATATAGCCTTCATTATGGTATCAATAATATCCCTTTTAAATTTAAACACAAAACCCTAATTCCTCACTTTCTTCATTAGCCACAATAGCCCATTCTAACCCATTCCAACCTAATTCACTACGACGACCAACCCCACTTTAATTCAACACTGCAAGAACCACCTCAGACACACGTGCGCGCGCGCATATACATAATATATAAGCATTGTAATTTTTCATTGATCTAGATTTCTTTATGAAATGTAGGCCTAGTTTTTCAATTTTACAAATAAAATATGATTGTGGTAATTAGGATTCCTTATTGATTTCAAGAATTTGAAGTTGCAATTAAGATTGGGTAATTTTGTAATATGTAAGTTATTTTTCATAGATTGGAGATAAAACAAACTAAATAAATGGTTTAAACAGTCACCATCTAAGAAGTATGAATGCAAGCACTTGACATGATACAACACAACGCGGACAAAAAATACACCCAGTTTAAACCCTATTGAATGGTGATTTGGAATGGGTTAATTGGGTATAGACTTAACCTTTGACATTATTTGCACAAAGTGATTTCCCTCAAGTTCAAACCCAGAACTTCAAAGCTAATAAGCTGAGTTCTAAACGTGTGATAGAAAACCAACATGCCGACACAATTTTCAAAAAATTAGTTTACAACACATAGGAGATGTATATTTCTTATATGTCATAGAGATGAATATTTTATTCAAATATAATTTTAAAAAAATATATAACATAACATTAATTGGTAAAGTTTAGAGAATGAGACATAAAGTTACATATTGTTTTTCTTTTACCACTAGACTGTTACTTTGTTTAAACTTATAATGTGTTTCATGTATGAACCTAAATATCTAAAGCATGTCTGGATCAAACAAAAATTTTAAAATAGTAATGTAAAACACATATGGACATGTCTAACAAAACTAACCAAAACAGAGCCAAGGCTAGGGACAAAACCATTGCAGCAACAACATTACAGTAGACCAACATCTAGTAGCAGCCGCCCCAACAACATTGCAGTAGTAGCAACCCAACAAGCATCAGCCTCCACGGCAGCAGCAGTCCAGCAAGCAATAGCCACCAGGGAAGTAGCAGCTGCAGCAAGCCAGCAACTGCAGCAGACCAGTAAGCAACAGCAGCAGCCACCAGGGAAGCAGTAGCTGCAACAGACCAGTAAGTAACAGCAGCAGCAGCAGACCAACAGTTATAGCAAAGCCTTATTCCCAACTACTTAAGATCGGTAACATGACTTCATTTTTTCCTTTCCACTGGATAAAGGGCCATAGTTTCATTAAAATCAAAAGTAAACAAACATTTCTTTCAATTATTGAATGAAACAAATAAACCAACAACATTTCGAGGGAAGAGACAGAAGGGGAGTAGATGCATGCAATGCATTTACAAATTTCAAACAATTTTGCACCATTAAATTTGGAAGGCTTATCATTGTCATGTTCACTTGCAACCCTAGAGCATCATACATGCTTTACCACTTCAAGGGAATGATTACCATCTTAAGAAATCTTTATTTAAAATCTAGTGTAGGTTTACTATTGTCAAAATAATCATGACAAATGCCGTAAAATGTTCATCCTTTATTTATATTCAACATGTTATAACTTCTAATTAATTTAAATTGAAAGATGGGGCTTTTCTAATGTAGTTATTTCTTCCTTTGTTCTCTTAAAAGGCTATAAAATGCAAAACCCTCCAGGACAAGAAGAGTAAGCATAGATACCTTATGGGGGTTTGCACGCCCCTTTGAAGCAGTTGGTAACTCTTGAAACTTTCATTTATGCAGACGCCGTTTGTCCTTATAAGACAAGATCTCGCTAGAATTCGCTGTTGTGCTTGCTTCTGTTGTTGTTGCAGGAGCAACTGCTGAATTGACAAGAGAATGTGACTTTCTAAGGGCTAAGGCAACTTGCTGCAAAGGGGTGGGCATGAGGATATATCCCACAATATCCACTATAGCTCATTCCACTAGATAACGAAGGCTGGGGATAGCAAACCATGTTTGGTTGAGAATGCCCTGCAGCTCAATCCTATGGATTGTGACAGAGTCCCTTGAAGAAGGGTTGTGGTGATGCCAGGATGTATAGCTAAGGATTGATGGCAGGATCCCAGGATGTGTAGCTCAATCCTATGGATTGTGACAAAGTCCCTTTAACAACACAAAAAATACTGTTGTAGAGAAAAGGAGTATTGAATACTACATGCTCAATGAAACACAAGTATTTCTAAATTGTAAATATTATTAAAACAAAAAAACAAAAAACAAAAAGTTTATCTATCTTCTAAGAGCTCAGCCTGTTTAGTGCAGCTTATAGGGACTGCTAATTTCTTTTTAAACTTTAGGAGTTTGTGCTAGTGTGTTTGGTGCATTGCAGCCATTTGCTTACAGCTAATGAGGCAAAAATAGGTTGATTATCGGGATGGGTGCTTTTAGTTTCCACTTTCTAATTATTAGTTTTTAGTCGCACCAAACAGGCCATCATATGAACTCTCAAAAAAAGATAAAAAATGTTATGCCAACATATTACCCAAAATGCTTACATTCTCCAAGTACCTATCAATTAAGAAAAGAACAAATCTAAGTTACCCTCACGCAATTTTAGAGGACAAAATTCTCCTATTGAGAATATTCACATATACTCTATTATAAACATAAGCATAAATTAAACCTAATTACCTAAAGGCATGAAACTTTATGCTGATTGTATCCAAAAGATTTTTAGCCAAAAGCTTTGCACTTTCAATACTTTTTGGATTGTTACTCGACAAGTATAAATGCAGTGGCTGCTGTCCTTCTGCAAGAATAGAAAGTAACAGTAATAATATGGTCAGTGCTTTGAAGAACAATATGCTACACAATCCATATTATCCAAATTGCAAAACGGTTATATGGCACCACAAGTACAACCTTCGCCGAATGCACTTTCAGAATTTCCTGAACCACGTTCTTTTAGTAAGACAGTTGCTCTTGTTTCATTGATAATGTGATGTACATATTGGTCCCGCATTAGAATATCTCATCTTCATCATGAACAATATTGTAGATGTGCCCCGAGAACTCCTCGGGCTCCGCGTCTGCGAGGGCGCGAATTCCGTTTGTTCTCTAGCTAGTACAAGTTCGAACTCAATGTCACGGTTCTTAATTTGATCTCACAGAGTGCAATGTAAGATTGATAAATCACCAAAAGTCCAAATCTGGCAAATCGTTTTGAAAAACTGATTTTAATAAAGAAGTGCCAAACATGGACTGCTTTGCCAGATACAGAGTTGTCACCTAAATATTTTATTTTGGGGGAATTTAGGAAACACTGACTCGTGCCTAAGGCCACGTGTCCGTCATCACTAAAGTTGCCTCTACTCGGGAACTTGGATACGAGAGGGGAAGGTCATGCAATGAGCACCCCCGCTCGCCCGATCAAAGATCGGCCTGTACTAAGCATGATATCTTGTTTTTGAAAACACATGTGTTCTTATTCCGGTTATTAACCTAGAATTACTATGTGATGTGCACAGCATACAAGTATAGACTAGATCGCCTAAGTTGGAACAAAACATTGCATGTTCGTTTGTTTGAAAATGACTTGAAGTTTGCTACTCACAAGTAGGCTAAATCGAGGATTTCAATGAATTGTTCCAATTCAAGTAATCCAACCTTCACCCACAGGCATTCAAGCAGTTATATAATATAAGCAGTTAGCCTCATGGCAAGTACGCTTTCATGGCAACAATAACACACATGCAGTATGCTAAAGCGTAAACACTCACAGTGTACTCCGAGCCAAAACAAAGAATTAGTTAGAAATCATGCATGACCCTAGTTCATGTTAAGATGGCTAATGTAACACATGAGAAAATGCAACTCAGATAGGCTTGGCTATTCTAAGATGTCGTATGAAATGCAACTTGGTACATGTATTCAAATAGGTATTGAAATACAATGCAGTTAGTATGATACGCCAATCCCGGTGTATGCAATACAGATGAATGGATGCACGCATGCAAGCATAAGGTATGCTAATAGAAATATGCCATAAAACTAACCATCATAAGCAGTTTAAGTAAAAGGGAGAAAGAAATGGGGGTTGGAAGACATGCATCACACATACGCACGCTTATTACAACAATTGGCCTTCTCGACGGAGGGTCTGAATAAGAAGCTAACTAGCTAATCTAAGCTAATTAAACTAATTATTACATCACAAAACTAATTAACTAACAAGCTAACTAATTAAGCTATTACAATACAAATTGAACAGCTAAGCGCGTTAACTAATTAAGTACAGACCAAAGCATGAACTAGCTAAGCAAATTAGCTAAGTAAAGCAGTAAAACAATGTCCTCAGAGGGAGAAGAATGCAAACATGCTTAGTCGCCTCGTTCGGAAATCCGTCACGATGCCCCAATTTGCCTTTGTTTGCAACTGTTCTCAGAACCTTGCTCCAAGCTCCAAAAAGCTTCTAATACACCTTGGGGACATGTGGGAGGGCTACCGACCAGTTGTTGGTGCTTCTAGCCACTGGCCGACCACCTATCATTGTTGTAAACCAGAAAAAATGGTCGGCCAGCTAGTTTTTCTGGCTGGCTGACCAGTTGTTGCTGCCAGACTCCAAATTGCTGCAACAGAGAGCAAGAAAGAGCATGGCAATGTATTTGCAAGATATGTGCACACAACCATCCTCTCTATCATTTCACAAGCTCAAGGGAGTGTGGTTTTCGAGCCTCGGGCCACTAATCACGCATCTCGATGCATGATGGCCGGGAAGTCAAATTGCATAAATCAATATGAAATGAATACACACATAAACACATAAAGCCTAGAACTCTATCATGTATGATCAAGAGAGTCGACGATCGAGAATTGAGGCACGTTTCATCACTTCAAGTATAAAACGTCCCTCGTTTCTCGTGTTTGGACTAACACTTAATCCAAACACAATGCAAGCAACTCAAGCATGCAAACATGCAATGCAACATGCAAAACACAGTGCAACTATATGGCATACACAATGCAATATGACCTAAGCATGTAGACAACATGGCATACACAATGCTAAATGCTAAGAACATGGCATACTCAATGCAATGTGACATGATTAACTTAACAAAGCTAATGACATGCAAATAATGCTAATGCATGCACAATGCAATGCAACATAAGCATGCAACAATATGATGCAATGTAATAACATTCACATAATATGCTCGATGGACTTAAACCAAAATGGATGGACCTCCGTCATGTCCAAATCAGTGGCCACAATGATGAAACTAAGGCATGAAGCACAAAGTAAATGCATACACAATGCAAAGGCCCATCAACTAGGCATAAGAGCACAACTCTCAAGAGTGCTCAAAGAGTGATAAACATGGGAGTGTAACCACATTGTATGCACTGAAATTAAGTAAGAAATGATGCCAAATCATTCAAACTACACAAGTATGGCATGCAAGAGTCCCAAAGGCACAAAGCTAGCAAGGAGGACTACACAAGGGGCATGCAATACATGGCATAAAGACATGAACCAACCATGGACAGAGCCCAGACAGATCTAAAAAAGGACCAAAACATGCTGAGATGGGGGCTCAAAAGCCTAGGCAAGATGGCATACACATTGGTCCATAAGCTAGGCAACAAATGCACAACACTCAAAGGCACTTAAAGTGTGAATGAAGTGGGAACATGGCAATGCTATATGCTCTAAAATAACATATGAAATGATGCCAAATCATGTACACAACACAAATGAAGCATGCTATGGTACCCAAAGCTTGAAGCTAGCATAGGCACTTACACTACAACTATGCAAAACATGAAGCATATGGCCAAGGCAACCCAAAACAGTCCTAGAACATGTCAAAATGATACTAAAACATGTATGGAAGGAAGCCAAGACAAGCTAGCATGAAGGGCATAAAGCAAGGATCATGTAAGGCAAATAAGGTGGCTTACACTACACCTACCAAGACCAAGCATGAGATGACTTAACCAACAAAAATCAGAGTTATATCATGGCAAGATAACCCCAAAAACACATTGAAATGATAGCTCGCAAGCTTAGGCACGAAGGCATACGCAATGGTTCATGTTAAGGCATAAAGGGAAAACCCTCCAACGCATTGAATAAGTGAAAGACGCAAGTGCATGACCATGAAACATGCACTGAAATCTCATAACAAATGATGCTAAATCATGAAAATAGTCCAAGTAATGCATGCTAGTGGACTTGATACACAAAGCTAACAAGCTAGAATGCACTATAGCTATACAAAGCATGGCATGCATGACCAAAACAACACAAATCAGAGCTTAAGCATGCTAAAACATGGACAAAAGCTTCTTGAAGTTAAGCCAAAAGCATGCTAGAATGACATGTTAAAGCATGGTACACATTAGGCTAGTTACAGAGTCATGGCATGCTAAAACAACACCAAAAACCTACTGAAATGGAGTCAACATAAGCTAGAAAGATATGCTACTTCATGAAGCATACAAGACTAGTTTATGAAATTTACACTACAAGTGTATAAGGCATGCAAGAGCCAACTAAACCAACCCAAGACAGATCTAAGGCATGTTAAAACAACACCAAAAACCTACTGAGATAGCCCCAAAACAAGCTAGAAAGACATGCTCAAACATGAGGCACACAAAGCTAGTTTATAAGATTTACACTACAAGTGTATTACGCATGGAAGGGATGATCAAGACAACCAAAAATAGTGGCATGCCATCTCAAAATAACCACAAATACTGCTAAGAACAAGCCAACACAAGCTTAATAAACATGCTCAAACATGAGGCAAATATGACAAGTATATAAGACACAAGGAGAGGGGATGACCCTCTCGTATTTGGGACCCCAAAACCACCTTTCCACCACTAAAAATCCTCTGGATTTCAGTGGTAGAAAGGTCATGCAAAGGCTAGAACAAGGGCCAAAAGGGATGGCTCAAAACAAGGCCTAACAAGGCCTAAGAGGGGGTAGACCACTCCCAACAAAAAAGCGACCTTAAACAAACATTTTAAGGACTGAAAAATAGAACTTTTTTGCAGTAGGAAGTTAAGCTTAAATCAGCATGCAAATAGGTCTAAAAGCTTAAGCAAAACAAGGGGTTTAAGGGGATAAAGGCTCACCCTTGTAGAACCTCTTCAAGACTACCACTCCAGCAGCTTTCTTGGATCAAATCCAGTCCAAAAGCACCAAAAACAACCTCAAGAAGCCTCAGCAACAAAAGGATGGTGTTTGAGTGTGTGTTTGTGTGTTAAAGTGTGGTAAAGCTACACTTTTAAGGCACAAAATGAAGAACAAGAGCAAGATAGATACAAGTATATATGTATAACTCTCAAGCCTCAAGAACTAAACTGAGAGGAGGGAGGAGGAGGTTCTCTCTTATAGAGAACCAAGCTCAAGCTTATTGGACAAGCTTAGGGTCTCAAAGCCATCCCTCCATACACGTGTATGGAGGATGGTTCTAGTGCCTTCCAGCTGTGCCAGCTGGATGAAAATATCTCTAAAAAGGTGAGAAAAAGCAGCTGACCACTTGAAGTGGTCGGCCAGCTACTTGAAGTGGTCGATCAACCACCACAAGTGGTCTCCCAAGACAACAAATGGTCGGCCATGGTGGGAGAGAGTCTAGAGCATGAAAACAATGCAGTGGTGTGGAAAGACCAAGAAAACCAATTGGCCGACATAAAACTGGCTGGCGAGGAGGAAAGTGGTCTCCAAGGGGAAGAACTGGTCTCCCACCCTTGTACCACCTTCCAAATAAGGAAAACAAGGTTTGTACCAAAAATAAACCAAAACGGATGCAAGACGAAAGTTCGGGAGGCAAGGCACGTGGCCGAAAGCCTCGAAAACTAGTCTACGGGCATCAAAAATTGTCTCCCGGACCACAGTGTCCCTCTAGGTAGAGGCAACAAGGTGTGGTTAAAAAACCATGCCAAACGGAGAACGTTATGTGGTCCCAGTCAAGGCACGCGGCCGAGGGCTCTGAAAACCGGACACTGGTCTCCCAACGAGAAAAGTGGTCTACGACCACGAAAAGTGGTCGTAGACCACAAAGAGATGGTCTACAAGACCTCTCCCTCCCTCCAGGGAAGAGAAACAAGGTTCGATCTACTAACCGAGCCAAAGCACAAAGAGTTCAGAGGCCTGGAGGCAAGGCTCTCAGCCAAAACTCCGAAACCTCGAAACGAGCACGATATGCACTATCACCGAACGCTCAATCGATGACGTCTGAGTCTTAAGGTCGGTCAAAAATGAGGTGTCTACAAATATAAACTTTGAACTAAATTCACCAAACAGCATAACAGGGACCAAACAAAAAATGACAGAAAGAAAGAAAAGGAAAAAAAAAGAAGCAACTGCAAAAATGGGTATCAATGCCAGATGAATGCATAAGAAATTCATGTATAAAGAAATTAAATCAAAACATCCATATATGACCATACAATACCCCTTATAAAAGAACAAGCACAAGCTAAGCAACACAATCAGAAATGCACAATTGCAAGAGAGAGGGTAAGGCTCACATTTGGCCCACGAATATGAGCAGCAATGTTCAAGGATGGGTCTGCTTCAAAACCCAAATACACACATGTGCTTAGAGGATTAGAAACATGTTTTAAATAATCGTAATTATTTGTCAACCGCATTTTGCAGGCTTATAGAGCTTAGGTGTGAGACATTTACCATTCCAAATCACTTGACAGAACCTTGTTTCAGTATCTCTTCAACCATGGCAGCTGCAAGATCAACTGCTTTTATTCGTTCCACTGTCGTCTCCAACTGCAAAAGCAAACCATAAGTTAAGGAAGTTAAAATCAAGCTATATAAAGATAATAATAAAAGGAAAAAAATATAATTGGTAAATATTAATACAATAACTTGCAACTGCAATTTTGAGTGATGAACTGATCCAAACCAGCAAGTTGAATTGCCTTGATCAAAATTGTAAGTAACATTTACAAGTAATATCTAAAATGCATAACACTTTATTTACAAGGAGCCAAAGACAACAAGTTGAGATCTGTGAGCCATCTTTGGAATTGCTGATAGACATATGTACTAAATAAGTTCATAATACAAGATCTACAAGGAGAAATAATGTTGAGATTTGTGAGCCATTTTTGGAATCATTAAGAGCCATACATATTAAATAGGTTTATATATATATATATATATATACATATATGAATAATAAGCTTTATTGAGAGATAGCATCAAGTGAATACAAGCTATATACAAAAATAAAAAGAAAGAACTTCACAAACAAACAAGAGGTCAATGAGAAAGATATACACACGCATTACACCTTTATGGTTTCTTAATGACCAAGGTTGGGATTAACCCTCTTTGAAAGTCAATTATAGAAATAACCCAAACAATTATTCTTCAATATGTACAGGTTGCTCTATACCCTTGAAAGTTCTCCTACATTACTCTCCAACGGTGGTTATCAGGCAAGTAAGCTCAATGACCTACCGACCCGATCTTACTGATCAACCCGCGTGACAACGGATTATCATTACAAGGAGGGCAAGACAAATAACCTTTAGTTCTCCATCCGGATAAGTCAAAATATGCAGGGAAGTCATTTGTGGTCCACATTACAGTTGCATGCATCTGAAAGGTCTTTTCAGTGGAGGCATCGTAAGTCATCACGACATTCTCCCACAACTCCTTCAACTCATCAATAAATGGCCTTAGGTAGACATCAATATCAGTCCCCGGTTGATTACGTCCAGGAATAAGTAAGGACATCATGAAAAATGGGGCCTTCATACATCTCCATGGTGGGAGGCTATAGGGCATGAGTATGATAGGCCACATACTAAGGAAGTGGTCATGTTCCCAAAAGGGTTAAACCCATCAGTGGCTAGGCCTAACCTAACATTGTGAGTCTCCTAGGCAAATGTAGACGCGCCCGAACGTCCCAGGAAAATCCCGTTTTGTTCATTGGGTTCACTACAGTTCGGACTCAATGTCACGGTTCTTAATCTGATCTTGCAAAGTGCAATGCGAGATCGATAAATCACCAAAGAGTCCAAATCTGGCAAATCGTTTTGAAAAACTGATTTTAGAAAGAAGTGCCAAACATGGACTGCTTTGCCAGATACAGCGTCGCCACCTAAATATTTTATTTTTGGAGAATTTAGGAAACCCTGACTCGTGCCTAAGGCCACGTGTCCGTCATCACCAAAGTTGCCTCGGCTCAGGAACTTGGGTACGATTGGGGAAGGTCATTTCATGAGCACCCCTGCTCGCCCGATCAAAGATCGGCCACTACTAAGCATCATATCTTGTTTTTGAAAACACATGTGCGCTTATTCCGGTTATTAACCTACAATTACTATGTGATGCGCACAACATACAAGTATAGACTAGATTGCCTAAGTTGGAACAAAGCATCGCATATCCATTTGGTTTGAAAATGGATTGAAGTTTGCTACTCGCAAGTAGGCTAAAACACAGGTTTCGACGAATTATTCCAATTCAAGCAACCCAACCTTTACCCACAGGCATTCTGACAGTTATATCACATAAGCACATAGCCTCATGGTAAGCATGCTATCATGGCAGTCACTCACACGCATGCAAGGATGCTAAAGCATAAACACTTACCGAGTACTCCAAGCCAAATAAAGAAGCTAATTAGAAAACATGCATGAATCCTAACTATGCTGAGATACCTAATGCAACACATGCAAGAATGCAACTAAGATAGGCTCGGCTATTCTAAGATGTCATGTGAAATGCAATTTGATACATGTATTCAAATAGGAATTGAAATACAATGCAGTTAGTATGATGTGCCGAGCCCGGTGCATGCAAGACAGATGAATGGATGCAATCATGCGAGCATAAGGATGCTAATTGAAACATGCCCTAAAACTAACCATCATAAGCTGGTAAATAAAATGGAGAAAGACGTCGGGTTGGAAGACATGCATCACACACACGCACACTTATTACAACAGTTGGCCCTCTCGACGGAGGGTCCGAATAAATGATACAAAGAACCACCTAGCTAATCTAAGCTAATCTAATTAAACTAGTTATTACACAACCACAATGAATAACAAATTATAGCTAATTATTACATAACTCTAACTAATTAACAAATTAGCTAAGTAAGCAATTAAACTATCATGCAAACTACATGAAACGGACTACCTCAGCTCTGCCTTGGATGATGAAGGATGCATGCATGCTTGAATTGCCTTGTTCGGAAATCCCTTGCGACGCCCCGACTTGCCTTTGTTTGCAATTGACCTCAGAACACTGCACAAGGCTCCAGAAGGCTGAAACTCCACCCTAGGGATCTATGGGAAGGCTGCCGACCAGCTATTGGCCTTGGAGACCACCTGTCGACCACCTTTTGTGGGAGAAACCAAAAGGGGTGGTCGGCCTGCCAGAAAAGCTGGTCGGCCTTCCAGTTTCTGCCTCTGGTTTCTGGTTTTCTGCAACAAGGAGCAAGAGAGAGGCATGGCAAGGTATTTTCAACATATGTGTACACGACCACTCTCCCCATCATTGTACAAATTCAAGGGAGTGTAGGTCTCGACCCTCGGGCCACCAATCACGCATTTTGATGCATGATGGCTGAGGAACCGAATTGCACAACTTAATGCGAAATGAATGCACAAATTAACACCTAAAGCCAACAACTCCATCATGGGTAGTCAAGAATGTTGGCGACCAAGAATTGAGGCACGTTTTGTCACTTTGAGTACAAAACGTCCCTCGTTTCCCGTGTTCAGACTAACTCCTATTCCGAATGCAATGCAACTATGCAAACAAGAACATGCCATACACAATGCAATGCCCTATGACTAACTACAATGCAATGCATGCAAGCATAATGGAATGTGACACAAGTATGCAAACGTGCAATGGCTTACATACGAATATGTAACTAGCATACACAATGCTATGAACTAACGATGGCATACTCAATGCACGATGCAAGACAACATAAGCGTGTAACAATATGACACAATGTGACTAGTGTACGGGGGCGAAATATCCTCTGCTTTCCGTACTCCTTGTACTCCAAGCTTCTCTTGACGGCGTCTACCTGGTAACACAGAAACGGTGAGCTGCCCGGCGATGGTGTGCCGGATAGACCCTCCGACGATCAAGTCAGTCCACTTGAGGAAGGAGAAGACAAATAGAGAGAGAGTATTTTCTTTTGGGGGAGAAGTTGCATACCTCTAACGTTCGTCCTCCTCCCTATTTCAAGGCTGGCTATGCAGCCTCAAGATCATCCGCGCACTACCTCTGCTGTCCTTTCCAAGACAGGTGGCAGTGCTCGCCTCTCACCACCTTACGCGTGTACAGGCTTAGTCCTCCCATCAGTACATGCAGAACTGTCTAACGGTATTGAGGCATGCGTGGAGCATATGTTCTCTTCCTCGTGCCATTGGCCCAGGTGGCATACCCGACCGCAGTACTACGACCGGCCTATCTCTCGCGAAGAACTATCACTACAGGCACTCAACCGCGCTATTTCCCACCGGACTGCCCCTTGGCAAAGGGGCAGAGGGGTGATGCTCATGGGCCGAGCTGGTATTGACCGGTTTATCGTGGCATACCGGTCGCGAGGCATGCCGGCCTCCGTCTGTTCTACCTTCATCCGAGGTTATCTGGAATCTGCCCATCTCGGCTAACCAGTCAGAGACGTGCCATCCCTCACTTGTCCATAGTTTAGCCCAAGCTACCTGTAGGCCGGCCTCGCCACTTGGCTGTGTGCCCTGCCAAAGGTTTTCTAGTCGCAGCTCGGCCAAGCTTAGTTCACGCCCGGTCAGCCGATCTTTTCGACCGAGCAAAACAGACCCACCGGCCCTCTCGATGGAGGACATAGCACGGCACCGTGAGGTCTGTCACGACCCGCCCTATCTTAGCTCGGCCGTACTAACGGCGCAAATCTCCCCTCTCAATTGCCCCTTAATCCCATCTGAGTCATCGTGATTGGGATTATCTCCGTGACCGAGCCAACGGTTAGTGAATTGCATCCTTTCCCAGCCGAGCATGGTTGGGGCGATATTTGTCGCCGAGCTATATCATTTGGTCGGTCATTTCTACTGCAGTCTTGTCAAGCGTCGAATCACCGTACTGACAGCTGCGTTTCCAATGCCACGTGGCTTCACACCATTGGGTCGTACAGCCAGCTGTTCTGCACGCGCAAAATTCAAACGGCGCAGCCGTTTGGGGTTCCTTCCCCCCTCTTTTGTATTCCAACGAAGGGCCTAAAACCCTTCACTTTTCACCTTCTCTTCCACACTAACCCTAAGCCTCTCAAACCTTCGAACCCCCCAGACCACTGCCATTATTGTCTCAGTGCTACATCCTCTATTTCAGATCCTTTCGAAGGCCACAATCAAGCTCTCGAGGTCGCGTTCACCCTCGCATCTGTCCCCCTGGTAAGCTACACTACCCTCCATTGCATTTTCTGTTTCTGTTTCTTGAAATTCTTTATACATGTTCTTCGATTCCGTGCCACTGTGCTTCGTGTTTTTTTTTTTTTTTTTTTGTGACCACCGGAGCCCCTTTTCTTTGCTGTAGAACTTGTACACCCTAGGGCAAATGGGAACTTTGAGAACGGAAGGGGCCTCTGAGCCCCCTGTTCCTCCTTGGTTCGAACGAGTTTGCCCCACTTCTGGGATGAACAGTTTAAATCTGGGTAGAACCGAGCTAAACATTCATTTAGATCCACAGGTAGAGCTACAGCCGAGCAAAAACTGGTTTGTGGCTTCTTACTGAGGTCGCAATCGAGCTGAATACTTTAATTAGATTGGTAAATAGGAACGCACCGAGCTGAATACCCTAGCCGAGCTGAATACTCCATTAGATCTGCAAATAGGAACGAACCGAGATAGGAAATCAACAAAGCGGTCTAGCCGAGGTAGGGGTTGAACCGGCCAAACACTAGTGACACTTTCATTGAGCTAGTTGAAATAAGAGCCCGCGCAATTTTTGCCGTGCTAACCCTTGGAAATTATTTTTAATAATGCAGAACACACTAGGACCGTCTAGGCCAGTCCAGAACCATCATTGGTGGAGCTCAAGGTCCGAGCAAATACACCATCCTTTTTGACTGAGATAGTCTCTAAACCAAATAAAACCGGGATAAATGGGGAAGTACCGATTTATGGTTAGTTCTCCCGGCGCGATGGAGGAGTTTCGAAGGGAGTACAACATCCCAGATGACGTCGTCTTAAAGCTCGCCAAAAAGGGAGACACCCCTTGGGGGGACCTAGATCGGAGCCCCCTTTCAATAGTAGAGGGAGGGCTCCGCTTCCCGGTCCAGCCTTTGATCTGTGAGTTTTTGAGGCAGACAAGGCTTTGCCCGACCCAAGTTTCAAATAACACTTACAAAATAATAAACGGGGTCACCGAACTGAACCGGAGGCTCGGTCTCAATCTCGGTCTGGCTAAAATTTTCCATCAGTATAGTCTTAGTAGAAATAAGAGCGGGTTTTGCTGGTACCTCAAAGTGAAGAAGGGACGAGCAAAATTAATAGAGGGTAACCCGGACAAGGAGACAAACGACGACGACTTCTTGTGGGTGTCCGGTCGCTATGAGGACACCGAGGCACCCATACCGAGATGGTATATTAGAAAGGATTTTGGCAGTGCCGGTGAGTCGCTCAGCTGACTGTGCTATTTTCTTTGCATCACTTACTTTCCATGTCGATCTAACACTTGTCTTCTTTTTGTAGATAAGCACCTAGCAGCAGACTACTACCGGGCCAACCAAGAGGCCATCAGAGTCCTGCTGCGCCATCCTGCCGAGGAAAGGGAGGCTTCGAAATTGCTCGGCTTCGATCAGACCTACCACTACACCGCACCGCGCAAGAGTCGGGTTACTGATTTTCTGCGTGCGCCAACCCCAGAACCAGATCCAAACTTACCACCGATCAGGCTTATTCCACTCACCGCCGAGCAAGAAATGGCGAAAATCAGGGCCATCAAGTCCCTGATCACCGGGGAAGAAGGCGAGTCCCAAAGACTAGAGGCAACCGGGGGGACATCCTCTACACCCGCCATGCAGCAAGAAGGGGCAGTACTGGCGCTTGCCAGCGAGCAGCCGGCTGGTCGGTCCAAGAAGCGGCCGAGGAACGAGCAAACCGGGCCGCATCTGGCAGATGATGACTCTACCGAACGCGTCTCTACCGAGCTCGGGGAGCAGACCGAGCAACCACGGACCAGCAAATCCAAGGGCCCAGCCACCCCCCCGGTCTGGGTGCCCGAGTTCAAATACCAGGGCCGAGCAGTTTCTGCTGAAGACTCTGTCTACGCGGACAAGGACTACTTGCTTGGTTTCAATTTGACCAAGGGGTTGATCTTGCCCGCTGATATGAAAAAACATGACGAGCTTTCAGACCTCAAGGTCCTCCACTTGGCGATGAAATCCATAGTTCTGGTAAGGTCTCCATTTTTTACGTCAAACTGTTTGCTCGTTTTTGCTCGGTTTTTCGTATACTGACGATCTCTCGCTTGTTTTCAGGTCGCGCAAAAGAACTATTTGGCCCACGACCGAATGATCAAAGTGCGGCAGAGCCTGCGGTATGCCATAGCTGAGAATAAATCACAAAAGGCCGAGATAGCGAAGCTTAAAGCTGCGCAGGAAGCAGTTGAGGCCAAGCGAGATATCCTGAGCCAAAAGGTTGATCGAGCTAACGAGGACAAACTTCGGGCCGTGAAGTCAATGAAGGCTCGGTATCTCACCGAGTTGAGGAAACTGCGCGATGCGCACAAAGCCGAGAAGGACAAGGCCGTAGATGATGCAGAAGACCGGGGATACGCGCAGGGCGAGAAGACCTACGAACGGCAGGTCCAAGCGACCAAGTACATCTTTTTCCAGTGCGACTGGAAAGTTGCCGTGGAGAAAGTTGGTCTTGGTCAGGATTCTGACATGTTCATCAATCCGCCTGCTGCCTATATCCCGGTCTACATGCAGGCGTACTCCAAGGCCACCCAAAACCAGCTCATCACAGATGCAAGGAAAGAGGCCGACGAAGAAGCCGCCGCCGAGAAACTAGCCGAACAAAATCCTCCCGAAGCATCTCCAGATGCGGAGGAAGAGGCTGATCGGGATGTTGCCGTGGTGGAAGGCATTGACGATGACGCCGAAGGAATCCTGCCCGAGCACAATGTGGAAGAGGCCGAGCAAACTGTGCAAGTCGCCGAACAAACGGTCGACGTAGAGTTGGATTGACCGTTTTCCCCCCCCTTTTTTTTTATGATGTAACCGGGCTATGTTCCCCCCGTCTTGTACTTGAATTTCCTTTATCAATGAAGATTTTTGACTTTTTGCTCGCTCATCTTCTATTTCTGTTCGGTTTGCATCTGCATGGATTCCTTGATTCAATTGTTGACAATTCACAACTGCCAGGTCGGCTGTGTCGAACAGTTTGCCGAGCTAAAATCACCTCAAACGTTTTCTAATCAGAACTAGTAGTTCAGTTCCATGAACTTTCAAATGAACTGACGTTTTAACTCTTTTGAGCAAAATCTGCTCGGCCTTAATTAGTTTGTAAATTTCATGCAATTTCGACGTGACTGAGCAAAATCAGTTCGCCTTTTAAGTTGGGTAAGTCGCCAACATTTCTTTTAGGCCGAGCAAATTTAGCTCGGCTTCTTATCGGTTGTTCAAAATTCCAACATTTCGAATTCTGCCGAGCAAACTCCGCTCGTTTTCCATATTGGGCATGACACCAATATGTCCACTGGGCCGAGCAAAATCAGCTCGGCCCTTACACTGGGCAAAACACCAATGTTTCTGTTGAGTTGGTCATGGCGCCAATATTTCAACCGGGTGAGCAAAACTATCTCGACCCTAATGCGAATGGGGCCATACGCCAATTACATCGTTGGACAATGCACCAACTGCTTGTACGGTCTGCATTCATTCCGGCGAGAGGAAATCAGTCCGGTCCCATTCAGGTCGGTCTCTTGCCCCTGGTATTCATAATTGCCTTGCGTCCTTGTGATTCCATTTGTACAAATGTAATTCCAAACAACAGGAGGGCTATTTTTTATTACAAAAGCATTGCTATCCTTTACATTAAGTGCCAAAGGGCTGAAGGTCTAAAAAAGCTAAACAACACCAGCAAATTACATCTTAAAAGTAAAAGACCTTAAGGTTGGCCGTATTCCATGGTCTGGGGACAACCTTGCCATCTATATCTTCCAGATGGTATGCCCCTTTACCAGCAAGACCAATCACCTTGTATGGTCCTTCCCAATTTGCACCGAGCTTTCCTTCGCTAGGGACCACTGTGTTGCCAAGCACCTTTCTTAATACCCAGTCCCCGATCTTGAACATCCTGGGGTGCACAACCTTGTTGTACTTTTTGGAGAGTTCTTGTTGATAAGCCGCTATGTGGATCAATGCTTGCTTCCTTTTTTCTTCAGCAAGGTCCAACTCCAATGCCACCGCTTCACTATTCAGATCTGGCTGGAAACTTTCAGAGCGGATGGTTGGCATGCCAATTTCCAAAGGGATGACAGCCTCCATGCCGTAGGCCAAAGCAAATGGTGTTTCCCCGGTTGACCGCCTTGGCGTAGTGTGGTATGCCCAGAGCACATTAGGGAGTTCTTCAGCCCACTTGCCCTTAGCCTTCTCAAGCCGCTTCTTCAGCCCGTCCAGAATGGTTTTGTTTGAGGCCTCTGCTTGACCATTTGACTGAGGATAGGCCGGCGTCGAATTGTAGAACTCGATCTTCAACTCTTCGCAAAATCCGCGAAAGAGTTTACCATCAAATTGAGTGCCATTATCCGAGATGAGGGCCTTGGGTATACCGAAACGGGTGATCACGTTTTACCATACAAACTTCTTCACGTCCTTTTCCCTTATGGTCGCTAGTGGCTCGGCCTCAACCCACTTGGTGAAATAGTCGGTGGCGGCGATGAAGAACTTACGGTTGCCCAGTGCAGCTGGGAGTGGCCCAACAATATCCAACCCCCAAAGCGCGAACGGCCAAGGACTTGTGAGAGGGAGCAAATCTCTAGCCGGCTGGTGGATCTGGTGGGCGAACTTCTGACACTTCTCGCACCTGCGAACATATTTCTGCACATCTGCCTACATGCGTGGCCACCAATAACCCTGAGAAATTGCTCGGTAAGCCAAGGATCTGCCCTCAGTATGGCTGCCACAGATGCTCTCATGTATCTCATAGAGGAAAGCCTCCACCTTGGTGGGGTGCACACATTTCAAATACGGGCCGGTGAAAGATTTCTTGTACAAGGCCCCAGACGGGGAGAGCCAAAACCGCTCTGACTTTGTCCGGATCTTGTGTGCCGCCTTCTTTTCTTTTGGTAGAATTCTATCTTTCAGGAAGGCGATGATAGGATCCATCCAAGAAGGGCCCAAGTCGGTGCAAAGTACCTCGGCTGATTCTGGTTCCTCAATGCTTGGCCTTGGTAAAAATTCTATCATCAAGGGGTTAAGAAAAGTTGTCTGAGCAGAAGCGAGTCCTGCCAATTCATCAGCCGTGCTGTTTTCCTCGCGGTCGATTTGTTCCAACCTTATTGCAGTGAACTTCTTGATCTCTGCGCGTACCAGCACCTGATACTTGGCCATTCTTTCGTCCTTTGCTTCATACTCCCCTGAGACCTGATTGACCACCAACTTCGAATCACTAAATACCATAAGGGCCGTGGCTTTCATTCTCAGCGCGCTTTGTAGTCCGGCAAGGAGAGCTTCATACTCAGCCTCGTTGTTAGATGCTGGGAAGCCGAGTGTAATTGCCTACTCGATGATCAGCCCGTCCGGCGAGTTCAGCACGATGCCCAGCCCGGCCCCATATTTGTTGGACGCTCCATCAACGAAGAGCTTCCACATCTCGCCAATAAACAGCTTCCAGCAGTCAGAGGGGTTCTGAGAGCTTCTCATTTCCAAGTCTCTGATCGGTTCATTCTCGTCGGACTTTGTTAGTCCGGTCGTGCTCGTCCCTTTTCCTACTTGTGAACCAACACTCGTTTCTATTGCAAGAACCATGGGTTGTGCTAAATCCGCACCTACCAAATCAACCGGGCATCCTGGATGCATCCCAGGGGCAAATTCTGCCACAAAGTCGGCAAGTGCTTGAGCCTTGATTGCGGTGCGCGGTCGGAACTTGATGTCATATTGTCCTAATTCCACGGCCCATTTCAAAATTCTCCCAGTGAAGTCTGCCTTTTCAAAAAGCACTTTAAGCGGGAACTCGGTTAACATAACTATCGTATGGGCATGAAAATAGTGTGCCAGCTTTCTTGACACCATCATTAGGGCCAGTGCCAATTTTTCCAAGGGAAGATACCTCGCTTCGGCTGGGAGAAGAGTCTTGCTTACATAGAAGATCGGTAGGTGCTGGATGCCTTCAGCACGCACCAATACCGCGCTGACTGCGTGTTGAGAGACTGCCAAGTAGAGGTACAACTCTTCGCCTGGCTGAGGTGTGACCAAAATAGGGGCTGAGGAGAGATATGCTTTCAGGTCTGCTAGTGCGCAGTCGCACTCGTCATCCCAGAAGAACTTGGACTTCATAGTTTTAAAGAAGGGCCTGCAACGATCAGAAGACCGACTGATAAATCTGTTCAACGTGGCTGCCATCCCAGCAAGATGTTGCACGTCCTTCGTGGAGTTGGGACGCTCCAGGTCTTGTATGGCCTTGATCTGTGATGGGTCAGCTTCAATCCCTCGATTTGTGACCAGAAAACCCAGAAACTTTCCGGTGCCGACTCCGAAGGCGCACTTTGTGGCGTTCAAGCGAAGCTTGTGGAGCTTAAGTATGGTGAACATCTCTGCAAGGTCGGCGAGGTGTTGAGACTTCTCCTTACTCTTCACCACCATGTCGTCGATATAGGCCTCCATTGTTCGGCCCAGAAGAGGAGCGAACATCTTCGTTACCATCCTCTGAAGAGTCGCCCCGGCGTTCTTTAGTCCGAACGGCATGACTTTGTAATAATATAAGCCTCTGGGGGTTGTGAACGACGTGATCTCTCTGTCCGATTTATACATGGCTATCTGGTGGTAGCCGCGATATGCGTCCAGGAAGCTAAACCTCTGATGGCCAGTGGTTAAGTCCACCAGCTGGTCAATTCGTGGGAGGGGAAAGCTATCTTTGGGGCAAGCTCGGTTGATAGTCTTGTAGTCAACGCAGACTCGCCACTTGCCGTTCTTCTTCGGAACAACCACCGTGTTGGATATCCACCGAGGGTACTTCACCTCCTCTATGGCCCCAGCTTCCAACAAATTCTTTACTTCCTCTGCGACCACTTCAGTATGGTGCAAGGCTGAGCGACACGTCCTTTGAATGACTGGCCGTGCATTAGGGAAGACATTCAACTGATGACAAATGAAGCTCGGGTCGATGCCAGGCATGTCGTAAGGCGTCCAGGCAAAGGCCTCCAAATTGGAAACCAAGAAGTTGACATAATCCATCTGCTCGGCGCTAGACAAGGATGATCCCAAAAGGAAGAATTTAGTTGGATCGTTCTCGTCAATGCGCACTTCCACCAAATCTTCGATCGACTTTTCCTCGACCTTTCTTCCTACGTCTTCAAGGACCTCTTTACCCTCAGGCCCTTCAATCATTTGGACGAACCCTTTGGTCGCTCGGTTGCCATTTACCGCAACGAAGCATTGTTTCGCCATCACCTGGTCCCCCCAAACTTCCTCTATTAGTCCGCTCGGTGCCGGAAAGCGCATGACTTGGTGGAAGGTCGAGGCAACTGCTTGCATGGCGTGCAGCCAACCCCTGCCTAAAATCAAGTTGTAAGTTGATGGAACTTTAAGCACCTATAACTCTACTTGCTTTACGATCGATCCCACTTTGACCGGCAAAATAATCTTTCCGATTGGCCATTCTGGCTGTGAGTTGAAGCCGACCAAAAGGGACGTTGCGGGGGCCAAGTCCTTGTCTTCCAACTTTATTTGTTTAAACGCGTCATAATACATAATTTCTACCGAACTCCCCTGGTCGATCAAAATTCTCTTGATGTTAAAGTCTTTGACACGAAGAGTGACTACTAAAGCATCATTGTTTGGCATCTGAACTTTTTCCAAGTCCTTGGTTGAGAATGAAAGGATATCCCTTTCTTCGGTCTTTCCCTTCTTCACAGCGGGCTGAACAGAGAGCACTTCCCTCATGTGCTCGGCCTTCTTGATCATCCCTCTCAGCTCGCAAACCCTGGCCGGTTCAATGATACTGTGGATGACGTTGATTACACCTTGCGGGGGAGCCTCTAGAGCAGCCAGGCCGTTTGGCTCGGCTTGGTCCGCTGGCGTGGCCTTGATGCCCCCATCTATGTATTGGTCAAGATGCCCCGCTGCCACCAACTCCTCTAAGTGTTGTTTGAGCGGCAAGCAGTCCTCTGTTCGGTGCCCCCGTTCTTCATGAAAGGTGCAGCGATATTTTGAATTGAAGCCCCTCTGCGCACTCCCCAACTTGGCCGGCCAACGGATGAAGGGTTCACCTCGAATCTCGCTCAAAATGCGGTAGATGGGGATTTTAAATACCGTGGTGATCCCAGTCCGCGCCTTAAATTTTCTTTTGGCATCCTCCACTGCATCATGGGGAGGGTCAGCCCGGTCGTTTCGGCGGCCCTTGTTTCTGTCATCACAGTTTGAACCATAGCGCTGGTCTTTCGACCGGTTGTTTGGGCGGTTATCCTCTTGCCCAACCGAGTGAACTTTCCCCGCAACCCTTCTGTCCACCGCGACCGGATTAGCCTTCTTGGTCGTGGAGGCGGCATCATCCTCCACACGAATGTGCTCATTGATCCGCTGCATCAATGACTCCATGGTTGTGGGTTGATGCATCGTGAGTGAATCTCGCAGCCTATGTCCGACTGGGAGACCCCGTTTGTACTGAGAGATCGCCAGATTGGTGGGGCAGTCAAGGATTTCATTGTAAGTTTCCCAGTATTTCGCATTGTATGCCTTCAATGAACATCCAGACTCCATCTTGAGGCCCAGGAGATGGTCGAACTCCTTCGGCGTTCGTGTGTTGGTTTTGAATCTGGTGACGAAGGCTTCCGCTAGTTGCTGCCACCCTTCAATACTCCCCTCCGGGAACCTTTCGAACCATTTCAAACCCAGTTCTCCCAAGCTTGCTGGGAATATAAGGCACATCAAGGCGTCATTCCGCCGGTGCCCAACCATTACTTGCCGGTAATGGCTCACATGCATGTATGGATCCGTCTTGCCGTCGTACAAAGTGAACTTTGGCTGGTGGAATCCGGCGGGGAGTGGCGTACTCTCAATCTCTGGAGACAGCGGCGTGGCAGTAAGTCGTGCCAGCTCTTTGTCCACCAGCGCAGGGGCCATCACTTTGGGGGCTGGCATCGCCACTTCCTCACTGTAACGAACTGGAGCGCTTAACCTCTGCAATGCCGGCACTCTCCGAGCCTCCCGACGGCACGCCCTCTCCTCCAATACATCCCTCAAGTCCCTGGAACGTGTGGAGAAAGAGGATCCTGACGTTGGCGTCGGGCGTGAGAGGCGGTAGGTGCTGTCGCGAGAGAGGGACCTGCCCTCTCCTTGGTCGGAACCTCCAACCCCATAGTTCCTGGTGATGGAGAGAGAGTGAGTCCTCCCCTGGCAGCGACTGTTACAGCGAGGGGACGGGGTGCGCTCACTGAGGTTGCCCTCTCCAGCAACACCCTTCCCTTTAATCTGGCGTTTCAGCAGCTCCATCTCCACCGCCATCTTGCGAATGATGGCATCTTGGTCCTTGAGTTTGTGCTCCAGGCGCTGCGCATGGGACTCCCCCCGGCGTCGGCGGCCCTCAGGACTCTGCGAGCGATCAGTACTCCTCCCGCGTTTGTCTCGCGCACTTCGCGAAGGAGTCTCTAGGCCCGCCATGGCTGGAATATTTGGAGGACCTTCTCTCAAGCGGACGTACTTAGGTGTGACGCCATCGACGACGGACAGTGGGGCTTCGCCGTTGTTAGCCATGGAAATGGTCGAAGAAGCTCTAAGAACAAGGGTTGAGTATCAAAAAACTTCCCACAGACGGCGCCAATTGTACAGGGGCGAAATATCCTCTGCTTTCCGTACTCCTTATACTCCAAGCTTCTCTTGACGGCGTCTACCTGGTAACACAAAAAGGGTGAGCTGCCCAGCGGTGGTGTGCCGGATAGACCCTTCGACGATCAAGTCAGTCCACTTGAGGAAGGAGAAGACAGATAGAGAGAGAGTATTTTCTTTTGGGGGAGAAGTTGCATACCTCTAACGTTCGTCCTCCTCCCTATTTCAAGGCTGGCTATGCAGCCTCAAGATCATGCGCGCACTACCTCTGCTGTCCTTTCCAAGACAGGTGGCAGTGCTCGCCTCTCACCACCTTACGCGTGTAAAGGCTTAGTCCTCCCACCAGTACATGCAGAACTGTCTAACGGTATTGAGGCATGCGTGGAGCAGATGTCCTCTCCCTCGTGCCATTGGCCCAGGTGGCACACCCGACCGCAGTACCATGACCGGCCTATCTCCGGCGAAGAACTATCACTACAGGCACTCAACCACGCTATTCCCCACCGGACTGCCCCTTGGCAAAGGGGTAGAGGGGTGATGCTCATGGGCCGAGCTGGTATTGACCGGTTTATCGTGGCATACCGGTCGCGAGGCATGCCGGCCTCCGTCTGTTCTACTTTCATCCGAGGTTATCTGGAATCTGCCCATCTCGGCTAACCGGTCAGAGACGTGCCATCCCTCACTTGTCCATAGTTTAGCCCGAGCTACCCGTAGCCCAGCCTCGCCACTTGGCTGTGTGCCCTGCCGAAGGTTTTCTAGTCGCAGCTCGGCCAGGCTTAGTTCACGCCCGGTCAGCCGATCTTTTCGACCGAGCAAAATAGACCCACCAGCCCTGTCAATGGAGGACATAGCACGGCGCCGTGAGGTCTGTCACGACCCGCCCTATCTTAGCTCGGTCGTACTAACGGCGCAAATCTCCCCTCTCAACTAGCATACACAATGCGAACGTCAAATAGCATACTCAATGCAACTAACTACCCGGGATGCGCAATGCTAGGGATACTATGGCATACTCGATGCAAGATGGACTTAAACTAAGATGGGTGAGCCTCAGCCACACCCAAATCAGTGGCCAATATGATGAAAATGGGGCAACAAGGTACATGCAAACATGCACAAATGCAAGGGACCAAACCTAAGGAACAAAGTGCAACTCTACCAAAGCATGACAAGGATGAAATATGGCATACAATGACACATGTTCTAGCTCTAAAATGACATACAAGATGGTCCCGAATCATGCAAACAACTCACCCGATGCATGTTGGATGGCACAATTACCGAAACTAGTTAAGTGCATTACACTAGAGGCATGCAAAGCGATTCCCAAATGACCAAACCAGTCCCAAACAGTCCCTATGTAGACCCAAAACAGTGGCAAAATGGACTAAAATGATGGCTTGCAATGCACAAAATGAAGCTTATGCAATAGCCCAAAAATGAGGCATACAAGCACAACTCTCAAACGCATTTAAAAAGTGGAAAACATGGGAACATGGCAACCCTACATGCTCTGAAATCATGGTAAGAATGATGCTAAATCATGTCAAAAGCCCAAACAACGCATGCTAGTGGACCCGATATGCAAAGCTAGTAAGCTTGATTGAACTATGACCATATACAACAACGCATACATGACCCAAAACACTTCAAACAGAGCTAAGGCAGCCCAAAATATGAATAAAATTAGTTTGGATAATGGCCAAAATATGCTAGAATCAAGGGCCAAAACAACATGCAATGTGAGCTAGTGAACATGGATTACACTACAAGCATATGAAGCATTCAAGAGGCCACTAAACCAGCAAAAGGTAGAGACATGACATGCCAAATAAAGCCCAAAAACCCACTGAAACATTATCAATGCATGCAAGAATGATATGCTCCTTTGATAGGCTATAAGAGGGGTTGTTCTACACATGCAAGAGACACACCCAAGGTGACAAAACCAACTCTGGACAGAGCCTATGCAGGCCCTAAAAGTCACTGAAAAGGGCCTGAAATAAGGCTTGGAGGTGTGCAAATGAGGGCTCCTTTGTAAGGCCAAAAATGCTAGTAAACAAGACAACAAGAGAAAGGATCACCCCTCTCTGATTTTAGCCCTCAAAACCACATCCCAACCACTGAAAATCCGCTGGATTTCAGTGGCTAAAGGGCCAAACAAAGCTCAACACAAAGGCCCTAAGGCATGGCTCAAAATAAGGCAAAATGAAGCATGCAAGGGGGTAGATGACCCCCAACAGGAAAATGACCTTAAGCAAACATGGAGAGTGCTTAAAAGTAAAGCTTTTTTTATTTGACAACCAACCTCAAATATGCATGCAAATAAGGCTAAGAAATGGCTCAAAATAAAGCTCAAAAGAGGGAATAAGTGTGTTACCCTTGTATCTCAGCAAGACAGCAACTTTGAGACCAAAAATCCAGACCTTCAACCTCTGAAAATGACCTCCAAGGACCTCAAAGCAATGGTGGAGGTGTTAGGCTAGGAGGTGGTGTGCAAAGGTGCAAGAACCAAGCACTTTCTAAGCCTAAGTGTAGAGATATAGAGAGGGAGATATACTTTTCCTTCAACAAATTTCTGAACCCTCCCTAAGGAAGAAGAGAGCCTCTCTTATAGATAAAGGAGGCCAAAACTTTTCCAAGAAGCTAAAAACCAAGGCCAAAGATCCTCCATACACGTGTATAGAGGATGAAGTCTGTGCCTTCCAGCTGGCACAACTGCCAACAACTCACAAAGACAAAACAGGAGGAAAGGGGTCGACCAGTTCAGGTGGTCGGCCAGCCAGTTCAGGTGGTCGTCCAACCAGTTCAAAAGGGTCAACTCAACAAAAAGTGGTCAGTAGCCCCATTTGGTGGTCTCCCAACTGAATGTGGTGTGGTGGGAGACCAGCAATTGTGGCCCAAAAATGAGGGAGACCAGTTACTTGACAAGAAAATTGGCCGGTGGGGAAAAAGTGGTCTCCAAGGAGAAAAGGTGGTCTCCCACCCTTGTACCACTTTCCAAACAATGAAAACAAGGTCCATTCCAAAAATGAACCAAGACGGATGCAAAACGAGGGCTCGGGAGTCAAAACGCGCAGCCAGGTGCCCCGAAAATAGGCCGTTAAGCATCGAAAGTGGCGTGCGACCACAAAGATGGTCTCCCAGGCCACAGTGTCCCTCTAGAGAGAGGAAGCAAGGTGTGTACAAAAAAATGGGCCAAACGGAGAAAGTTAAGCGGTCCTGAACTGAGGCGCGCGACCGACGGCTCCAAAAACCAGAAACTAGTCTCCAAACGAAAAAAGTGACCTACGACCACGAAAAGTAGTCTACCGCCACTGAGAGATGGTCTAAAAGACCTCTCCCTCCCTTCGGGAAGAGAAAACAAGACCTGGTTCGTAAACCGAGGCAAACCACAAAAGGGTCCTGAGGTGTGGCGGTAAGGCTCTCAGCCAAATTCCGAAATTTCAAAACGAGCACAACATGCACCATCACCGAGCGCTCAATCGATGACATCTGAGTCTTAAGATCGGTCAAAAATGGGGTGTCTACAGCAAACTCTGGATAGTGTAAATCAAATTCCTTCCACTCTTTACAATCAGTCGGATGCCTCCCTATACCATCATCAACATGCTTATCACTATGCTATCTCATGTCTTTTGCCGTTTTCCTAGACATGTACAATCTTCTCAACCTAGGTGTCAATGGGAACTAACGCAATATCTTATGAGGGATCTTCTTACCCTTGCTATCATTTACTTTGTACCTAGATGCTTAACATGTGGGACATTTTTCTAAATGAGCATTCTCCTTCTAAAATAGTACACACTCGGAGCAAGGTGTAATGGTGCGTGTTTTAGTGCAAAAGTAAGGTCAAAATGCACTTTTAGGCTTCCAAACACACCTTAATGATGAGAGAGAGGGTGATATATCAGATGTATAAATATAGAAGCTCTGGTTTTTTGGTTCAAAAGCTCCAACCCTTAACAAAGGGAGAGGGTGAGTGCTTATATAGGCAAAGGGCCAAGACTTAAGCTTCTCAAGGAAGCTAAAGGAAAGGGGCAAAGGGTGCAAAGGAGCCTTGGCTTCTTGGAGAAGCTAAAACAGCTGGCCAAGCTAAGCTTGGCCAAAGGGTTCAAGCTTCTAGAAGGAAAAGGGGTTCAAAGGTTCACACCAGCCAAAAACCGCACGGGGAGGAGTGATGGTGCATTCCAGCTGGCACAGCTGGCATGCACCGTGCCTCAAGGGTGCAAAGGAGTCACACCGGCCAGCAAAAGGGGTCGCCGGCAAAATAAAGTGTCGGCCGGCCAAATATAGTGCCGACCGGCCATTGATTTTAAGAAATCATGGCCGGTGGCACCCCTAAAAGTTCATTCAAGAAACCGCCGTTTCTCGTCTATTCGGGTTTAAACAATCGGACACTTATTCAGACCCTCTTACATGACGACAGATATGTAATTATGGTGTTACTTACCATTTCTCATGCATTAGGAAGCCGTTCGAACTCTAGTTTCCATCGTCCCAGTTGGTCTTCTAGGAACTCATCGCAAACATAGGCAGGTGGCTTTACCAGACCACCAAAAGTCGTGGGAACTCCAAACGAACACAAACATGGATAATCACCGGGTGTTCAAACGGTGACGTCCAAGTCTTGAGGACAGTCAAAAATAGGGTGTCTACAGTTGCCCCTCTTTGACAGAACTCGAAAGTCATAACAATGACGGGAGTGAATGTCAAAGCCCAGAGACGACCCATTTTTGACAAGGCCGAAGACTCAGACAAACATGCAGGGCAAACAAGATATGCGCCCGAAGGCAGGAGCAAAATGCAAGACAATGCACAGAGCCGGGCATAGCTTATGATCATGCAAAGAAAGCTGTAACGAAGCATACATGCGACAGTTTTAAGCTAGCATACACCAAACTACACTACAATGCAGAAAGGATGTAAGAGAATTACGCAGTTCTCGATACATCTCACCCGGAGGATACGATACCTGTGCGGCTCGTCTGGTTGCACCCACCTCAAATGAACCGTACATACAATATCGTGCCTGCAAAGAAAACGAACTTAACAGATATAATATCGGTAGCAACATGCATAATATTGTGCTCGAAATGCGTGACAACGCAAAGCAAGTGGGAAGCATAACAATGCTGTGAAGGCACAGATATGTAAGTGGAGCACACTGTCTACGCAGGCAACGAAATCGATCATAAGCATGCAGTCTACGCAAGTAATGAAATTGAACATAAGAATGTGGTCTACGCAAGTAGAACATGCGGTCTACGCAAGTAATGAAATTGATTGCAAACATTCGGTCTACGCAAGCAAAACATGCGGTCTACGCAAGTAATGAAATTGATTGCAAACATGCGGTCTACGCAAGCAAAACATGCGGTCTACGCAAGTAATGAAATTGATTGCAAACATGCGGTCTACGCAAGCAAAACACGCGGTCTACGCAAGTAATGAATTTTGAACAAACATGCGGTCTACGCAAACAAAACATGCGGTCCACGCAAGTTATGAATTTGATTAAACATGCGGTCTACGCAAGCAAAACATGCGGTCTACGCAAGCAAAACATGCGGTCTACGCAAGCAAAACATGCGGTCTACGCAAGCAAAACATGCGGTCTACGCAAGCAAAACATGCGGTCTACGCAAGCAAAACATGCGGTCTACGCAAGCAAAACATGCGGTCTACGCAAGCAAAACATGCGGTCTACGCAAGCAAAACATGCGGTCTACGCAAGCAAAACATGCGGTCTACGCAAGCAAAACATGCGGTCTACGCAAGCAAAACATGCGGTCTACGCAAGCAAAACATGCGGTCTACGCAAGCAAAACATGCGGTCTACGCAAGCAAAACATGCGGTCTACGCAAGCAAAACATGCGGTCTACGCAAGCAAAACATGCGGTCTACGCAAGCAAAACATGCGGTCTACGCAAGCAAAACATGCGGTCTACGCAAGCAAAACATGCGGTCTACGCAAGCAAAACATGCGGTCTACGCAAGCAAAACATGCGGTCTACGCAAGCAAAACATGCGGTCTACGCAAGCAAAACATGCGGTCTACGCAAGCAAAACATGCGGTCTACGCAAGCAAAACATGCGGTCTACGCAAGCAAAACATGCGGTCTACGCAAGCAAAACATGCGGTCTACGCAAGCAAAACATGCGGTCTACGCAAGCAA
>NW_021026312.1:283043-299427 GCF_004153795.1 Camellia sinensis
CTTCTTCTGATGAGGTCTGATCTTCTTGATCTGACTTTGGTGCCTCTTGTTTGAGGGCTGCTTCAAAATGGCCACACAGGCCTCACGTTGTGGTTGACCGTTGAACGTTCTGAACTCAGGTTCAAGGTTTGAAAGTGAGGGGTCGAATCTCGAGGCTGAGAGCGATCCTAAGCTGCACAATCTCAAGAGCGATCCCACACAAGTCTTCGCAGGACCGCGCAAAATATTTTTTGAAATTTTTTTAAGAAAGCGACAAATCACTCGCGCCGAAGACAGTGTAGAACCAATCTGGATCAAGCCAGGGTCCTTCTCAGTACTCACATTAACAAGCATGATCTTGATCATTAAGGGCTTAGCATGCCTCTCTTTCTCTCAATTGATCAAGTTTTGCAAAACCTGAGGAATTCCTTCCTCTTCGTTTTTATCACAATGTTTCGAAAAAAGTTTTGAAAAACTTAGGTCATTACAATGACTTCAAAGGCACAGAAGAGACAGGTGAAGAGCACTGTCATTTCATTCAAACTTCTGGCACAACTGGCACACAACAGAAGCAAACACAAGAGTGCGAAAATCACTGCTGTTCCATTCAGATCTGTTGGCGTAACTGGCTCCAAGGCAGAAACAGACTCAAAAGAAAGCAAAAAGACAAACACAAAACAAGATAGTGATGTCCGAGGTAACACCCCCGGAATCACCCGGCTCTTAACAAAACAGGATTGACTCGATACAACAAGACAGGCCCGACTGACTTAATACAACGAGACAGACTCAACAGGACTGACTCGATATGAAAAGACTGACTCAAAACAAAGAGACAGACTCAAAACAACAGAACTGACTCAATACTCAAGCCAGAACATACAAAACCCAGCATTCACAAATGCTCAAAACAGTGCGTGCCATACGCCACATCCGGAGTAAACTGAGCACCGCCCGCAGGTGGTTCATCCCTCGATCACATCACATTATCCCCCACAAGTTCACTGGTCAAGTGCCGATAGGCTTTGCAGGACCTGGTGCGGGGATGACCCTGTTGTCAATTAAATTTTGTATCTCGTGGCAGAGATGGACGCAACTGTCGGTGTCGTGACCGGTTTGTTGATGAAAAGCACAGTACTTAGTCAGGTCATGCTTTTGAGGGAGAGGATCTGGTAGAGGCCGTTGTTCCAACGGTTTCAGATGTCCTTTCCTGAGTAGGACCCCCAGGGCTTTAGACAAAGGCATAAAGAGTGGGGTGAAAACCCTCTTGCCTCGGGGTAGATAGTCCGAAGTTCGGGGGTTTGGATTGGATGCACCAACAAAAGGGGTGGCTGTTCTTGGTGTGGTGGTGGCGACCATGCCCACTTCAGAAGATCTTGCAGCTGCGTCACCGCTGGTGGTCGCATTCGAACTGCGGGTAAACGCCCTCCTAGGCTGCTCCTTCTCCTGATCAATAAGGCCCTGCTTCATAGCATCCTCGATCTGTACCCCCATCTCATGTAGATCCGAAAAGGTAGAGAAGGGGAGCACGATCATTTTCTGCATTAGTTTGGGTTGGAGGTTGCGCACAACCATCCTTATCTGGTCTTTGTCAGAAGGCCTTGTAGCCATCATCGAGGCCTTTGCTCTCCACCTCGCCACAAACTCTGAAAAACCCTCCTTTGGCTCTTGGCTGGTGACTTCAAGATCATGAGTTGTGACCTCAATCTGTGTGTTGTACGAGTATTGATCACTGAAGGCCTCAGCCATCTCTTCCCAATTCTGTTTCACAGAGTTTTCCAATTTTGCATACCAGATTGCGGCTATCCCAGACAGGGTCCGGCCAAACAATGATAGCTTCTGTAATCTAGTGAGGCCCATCGACCTTAGAATGTCTGAAAAAAGCCGCAAGTGCACCATGGGATCCCCGGACCCATCGAAACGGTCAATATGTGGCATCTTGAATCTCTCTGGCAGCGTCACAGCTGCGTCACTATACCCATCCTCAATGTCCGAGATGGACTTGACGCCTTGAGATTTCTTGACCAGCTTTTCAAGCTTGCTCACCTTCAATGCTGTGGGGTCCACCTCGGACTCAAATGGAGAATCCGGCAGGTTGGTGGGTGTTTTGGATAGCTGGGGTAGAACCAGGGGTGGAGGTGGCCCGACTGGAATGTTCATATCATCCTGGACATGAGTCGCCTCCCCGAGTATGGGAACTCTTAGTGGGGGAGGAGCCTGGTGTGAAGTAGATACTCCAGTTTGCTGCTCTAACCTGGCAATTGTCTCTGCCTGTTAGGCTATGGCCACAGCCTGTTGCTTGGCGAATTCCGCTTGACGGACAGCGTCTTGCTGCATGGCTTTCATACTATCCTGGAGTTGGCGCACCATCTCTTCCAGACTCGACATACTGTTCTAATCTAACTGAGCAACAGGTATATCTGTGCCGGCAATAGGCTCGGCAATCTCAGCCCGACTGCTCAAAGATCACTGATCTGGTAGCTATTGTACTGGTGGTCTGTGCCTGACTAGCCTTCTCTGGCCCTGATTACCCTTGAACTGAGTCTATGACCTGACAAAGTCTATTAGTACAAGTCCAATGAACCTCGGGGGCTATTGAAGCCTTTTGAAGCTATGGTTCTAGGACTACCTAGCAAAAGAGACAACAGGCAGCATCTCAGCCCAATTTCATCAGAACAAGCATAGGCATAACTGAATAACTGTATTCTACTACTGATCACTGTTCCCCAAAATCACTGCCCCAAATCTAAATCTGATACCCGCAGATATAACTGATTCTCAAAACACTGATGCCCGCAGGCCTGATACCCAGACTTGCAAACTGATATATGCATTCCTGTAGAGATACACTCTAAAAAGCACATAGCAAACAAATGAGTGCCAAGACACCCCTATGTTGGGGTAGGGTTTCCCTGTCCTATTTTGTCAGGAGCTAGGGTTTCACTATGCACGCAGCAGTTTTCAAACAACCTAACATCGGGTAAACAACCTGTCCTAGTTTGGAATAGTCACTATGGATTTCGATATGCACTAGGTCGAATGGTCGAAAAGGGTGCCCCGGTAAAACCGGGGTTTGTGTTCCCATACTGTCAGAGCCCACAACTGGTCAGCCTTATGGTCATGCCTTGACAAGACAAGCCTCCGGCAAACCGTTCAGGAATGGCAGATGGCAAACACGGTGTCCTAGGCAAACCAATGCATATGCAATGCAAAGACACACATAAATGTAATTAAAACAGGATATCACGAGTTCGAGTCAAGCTCTCTAAATCCCCAGCAGAGTCGCCAGAAACTGTAGACGTCCCCGAACGCCCCGGGAGGGTGAGTCCCGTCTGGTTCATTTGGGGTTACTACAGCTCGGACTCTCAAATCGTCACGGTTCTTAATCTTGAACCAAAGAATCCAAATCCGGCAAATCGTTTTGAGAAAACAGATTTTTTTTGAAAAGAAGTGCCAAACATGGACTGCTTTGCCAGATACAGAGTCGCCACCTAAATATTTTTTACGGGGGAATTTAGGAAACCCTGACTCGGTGCCGAAGGCCACATGTCCGTCATCACCGGAGTTGTCTCGACTCGGGAGCTAGGGTACGATTGGGGAAGGTCACTTCGTGAGCACCCCCGCTCGCCCGATCAAAGATCTGCCTCTGCTAACCATGATATCAAGTTTTGAAAACATTATGTGTTCTTTTTCCAGTTATTAGCCTAGAATTACTATGTTATGCGCACAGCATACAAGTATAGACTAGATTGCCTAATTTGGAAATAAACATTGCATATCCGTTTGTTTTGGAAAAATGTTTTGGAATTTGTTACTCACAGGTAGGCTAAAATATGGATTTCAATGAGTTTTCCCAACTCAAACAATCCAACCTTCACCCACAAGCATTCAAACAGTTTATAACATAAGCATCTCGCCACATGGTAAGCATGCTGTCATGATAGCATTCACACGCATGCGGTATGCTAAAGCATAAATATTTACAATGTACTCCGTGCCAAAACAATAAACTGGTTAGCAAACATGCATGGTCCTAGTTCATGTTAATTTGACTAATGCAACACATACAGGATGTAATCAAAGTAGGCTCGGCTAACCTAAGCATGGCATGTGAAATGTGATCAATTGATGCACGTATTCAATTTGGAATTGAAGTACAAATGCAGTTAGCGTGATGTACCGAGCCTGATGCATGCAATACAAATGCATGAATGCACGCATTTGTAACTCCCATCGGCTGGGGGAAATTCAGGGATAGGTTCCTTGCACACTGCAGAATACCACTGGCTGGGGGAAATTCCCACCGGCAGTTTATAACTCCCATCGGCTGCTGATTAAGTCATCGGCCATTCACCAATGGCCGGTCGGCAATGAATTATGCTGGTCGGCAGAAACTTCCTGCAGAAGGCAGTTTTGACAGCAGCAGAGGACAGACAGTGTATGGCATGAGATTTCAGGCACATGTGAGCATGGTCATGTTTCCCATCATGCTTTGAACTCAGGGAAGCATGGCCCTCGATCCTCGAGCCATCAATTGTGCATGATAGCCTAAGAGATCAAGCTTGCCATTTGATGTAAGAATGTTTGCAACACACAAATGAGGACCAAGGCCCTATCATGCCGAAGTCAAGGGCCTCGGTGACCGAGAGTCAAGGCGCATTACATCACTTATAGTATGAACGCTCCTTGACCCTCACACTTGGTTTGATACCCCAAACCAAGTAATGCAATGCATGTTATGCAAACAATGACTCAAAGGTACAACATGAGATTGAAAATGCAAGGCATGCCAAATGCCATGCAACTAATATGGCAAGTATGCAATGCTAGGCATGCAAGATGCAAATGCAATGCAAACATGGACAATTTAAGCAATGGGATCAACATATTACAACATTTAATGAAGCAATTATGCAATGGACATGAGACAAGCATGCAAAGGGGCCTTAAAATGGTAAAGGGGCAGACCTTAATCCACCTCAAAACAGTGGCAAAAAGTGCCCAAAATGATGGACAAACTCTCATGCCAACATGCAAGCCAATGGACCTAAGGTTAAGGCACAAAAAGGGGGCACTTTACTTCTAACAATATGACCATTCATGGCATGAATTGGAAAAGTCAAAACAGGGTTTTAGCATGCAAAAATAGACCCCAAAACCTACCAACATGGCAGCTAAAGTGGCTCCAATTAGATGCATGCACCAAAGCTCAATTCTAGGCACAAAAGGGCACACCCTCAAAGCATGAAAGAGGTCACACATGCAAGCATACAAGCATGATTTATGGAATAAAATATGACCTTAGATGATGCCCAAATCATGAAGATGGTCCAAACTACACAAGCTAGAGGCCAAGATGCTCAAGGCTTACAAGCCAAAACACAAAGAGAGGACACCAAACATGGCAAGCATGGCTAAAACAAATAGCCAACAGACCTTGAACATGGTAAAATAATGCCAATATCTTCATGAAATTAGGCTAACACATGCAAGAATCATGGCCTAAACACAAGATGCATTTCTAGGCCAAATAGAGGAATGTAAAGCAAGTATGTTAAGCATGCAAAGGGGTACAAATCCGACCAAAAACAGAGATTATATATGACCTAAAAACACCCAAAAACCTCTGAAAAATGGCTGAAACCAATCAAGCATGCATGTTACCCTTTAAGCCAAAATGCAAAGAAATAAGACAATGAAGGGAGAGGGGTGTCCCTCCCCTATGCAAGACTTCAAACTACCTTCCTCACCACTGAAAGTCCACTGGTTTTCAGTGGTGAAAAGACCAAGACACTTAAGCAAACAAGGCCTTACCAAGGAGGCAACAAAAAGGACCAAATAAGGCCTAAGAGGGTGAGTTTGAACTCAAACTACAAAAGACCCTTAATAAAAGTTCTTAAGCATGAAAATATAAGTCTTTTTTGTGTTAGGCACAAAAACTAAATCAGCAAGCAAGATAGGCAAAAGACTAGTGCAAGTTTGGGGAAACTAAAGCAAAGTAGTTACCCTTGAAGATCCTTTGAAGAACAGTTGGTCCAGCCCTCTTCTTTTGATCAAAATCAGTCCAAAATCTCAAGAACCAATCCCCCAAGCCTCTCAACCTCGAAGCAAGGTGTAATGGTGTGTGTATTAGTGCAAAAATAAGGTAAAAATGCACTTTTGGGCTACCAAACACACACTAAGGAAGGAGAGAGAGGGAAATATGGAGAGAGATGATATATCTAGAACATATATGTCTATATGCTCTGGTTTTTAGGTTTAAAACTCCCAACCTTAAACAAAGGAGGAGAAGGGCTCTATATATAGGCTAAGCAAATGGTTCTTGGCTTCTCCAAGAAGCCAAGTGAAAGGGGCAAAGGGTGCAAAGGAGTCTAGGCATCTTGGAGAAGCTAAAACAGCTGGCAAAGCTTCTCCAAGAAGCTTAGCCAAGGGTTCATCCTTCTAGAAGGAACCAAAGGGGTTCAAAGGCTCATACCAGCCAAAACCCCACGGGGAAGAGTGATGGTGCATTCCAGCTGGTACAGCTGGCATGCACCATGCCTCAAGGGTGCAAAGGAGTCACACCGGCCAGCAAAATAAGTCACCGGCAGAATAAAGTGCCGGTCGACAGTATATTATGCCGACCGGCCATCGATTTTAAGAAACCATGGACGGTGGAACCCTTACGCAGCTGGTGATGCTAGGGGAAGGCCGGTGGAATGTGAGGATGGCCAAGAAGCCATTCTCCTCCCTCCACGGCAAAAGCACAAGCGTTTGGTGCAAAACCAGACACTAAATAGTCGAGTCCGGAGATCCTGAGGCAAAGCGCGAAGCCGAGGCCTCCGGGAACTCCGAACGAACACGAACAAGGATAATCACCGAGTGTTCAAACGATGACGTCCAAGTCTTGAGGACGGTCAAAAATGGGGTGTCTACAGTATGCCATCTTACATTATGCATTGTGTATGCCATGTTGTTCATAGCATTGTGTATGCCAAGTTGTTTCTTCGTATTGAGTATGCCTATTCCTAACATTGCCAAGTTGCCCTTGTAGCATTGCATTGTGCATGCATGTGTTAGCATTGTTTGCATGCCATTTGCATTGGTAGTTTGATCATGTTGCATTGCATGTTGGTGCATGCTTGTCCCTTGCATTGTGTATGCCATGTAGTTACATTACATGTTTGCCATGTTTCTTGTTGCATGTGTTTGGGAATAGGTGTTAGTCCAAACACGGGAAACGAGGGGCATTTCATACTTAAAGTGATGAAATGTGCCTTAATTCCCTGTCGCTGACGCTCTTGATCATACATGATAGAGTTCTAGGCCTTATGTGTTTACTTGTGCATTCATTTTACATTGAATTGTGCAACTTCACCTCTCGGCCATCATGCATTGAAATGCGCGATTGGTGGCCCGAGGGTCGAGAACCACACCTCCTTCAGTTCATGTATTGATAGGGAGGGTGGTTGTGCACACATATCGTGCAAATACATTGCCATGCCCTTTCTTGCTCTCTGTTGCAGCAAATTGCAGTTCTGCAGCAACAACTGGCCGGCCAGCCAGAAAAACTAGCTGGCCAACCACTTTTCTGGTTTTTCAACAACCAAAAGTGGTCGGCAGGTGTCTAGAGATACCAAAAGTGGTCGGCCACCCTCCCATTGGTTTCCCTAGGTGGAGTTTCATCTTTCTGGATCTTGGTGCAGAGTTCTGAGAACAAATGAAAATAGAGGCAAATCGGGGCATCGCATTAGATTTCCAAACAAGGCGACCGGGCTTGCATGCATTCCTCTCCCTCAGAGGCTCCTGATTTACTGCTTTCCTTAGTTGCCATGCTTAGATAGCTTGCTTTTGCTTTGGTTTGTACTTTAATTAGTTAATACGTTAGCTATTCAATTCGTTTTGTAATAATTAGTTAACTGGATTAGTTAATTAATTTGTTGTGTAATAATTAGCTTGATTAGCTTAAATTAGCTAGTTAGCTTCTTATTCGGTCCCTCCGTCGCGAGGGCGTATTGTTGTAATAAGCATGCGTGTGTGTGATGCATGTCTTCCAACCTCCATTTCTTTCTCCCTTTTACTTAGCCGCTTACGATGGTTAGTTTTAGGGCATGTTTCATTTAGCATACATTATGTTCGCATGCGTGCATCCATTCATCTGTCTTGCATGCACTGGGCTCGACGCATCATACTAACTGCATTGTATGTCAATTCCAATTTGAATACATGTACCAAGTTGCATTTCACATGCCATTCTAGAATAGCCGAGCCTATCTTCGTTACATTTTCGCATGTGTTGTATTAGCCATCTTAACATGAACTAGGATCATGCATTGATTTCTAACTAGTTCTTTGTTTTGGCTCGGAGTACACTGTGAGTATTTACGCTTTAGCATATTGCATGTGTGTTAATGTTGCCATTAAAGCATGCTTACCATGAGGCTAACTGCTTAGTTGATTAACTACCTGAATGCCTGTGGGTGAAGGTTGGATTACTTGAATTGGAACAATTCATTGAAATCCGCATTTTAGCCTACTTGCGAGTAGCAAACTTCAAACCGTTTTCAAACGGATATGCGATGCTTTGTTCCAAATTAGGCGATCTAGTCTATACTTGTTTGTTGTGCGCATCACATAGTAAGACTAGCTAATTAATCAGAATAAGAGCACGTGTGTTTTCAAAAAAAAGATATCATGCTTAGTACAGGCCGATCTTTGATCGGGCGAGTGGGGGTGCTCATTAAATGACCTTCCCCAATCGTACCCAAGTTCCCGAGCCGAGGCAACTTTGGTGATGACGGGCACATGGCCTTAGGCGCGAGTCAGGGTTTCCTAAATTCTCCCAAAATAAAATATTTAGGTGGCGACTCTGTATCTGGCAAAGAAGTCCATGTTTGGCACTTCTTTATTAAAAATTAATTTTCCAAAACAATTTGTCGGATTTGGACTCTTTGGTGATTTATTGGTCTCACATCGCACATTGTGAGATTAGATTCAGAACCGTGACATTTGAGTCCGAACTATGGTAAGCCCAATGAACAGAACCGGATCCCGCGACATCTCTTCGCGCGCAAAGCGCTGGGACGTTCGGGGCACGTCCATATTATCATTTCACGACTTTCGAGTTTTGTCATAGAGGGGCAATTGTAGACACCCCACTTTTGACTACCCGCGAGACTCGGACGCTTGATTCAGTGCACTCAATGATGAAAGTTGAATTACGAATTCGTAGCGATTCGGAATCAATTAGGCTTCCGAAATAATCTCATATCTTCAACATCTACCTTATTAGAACCTTTGAGCTTTATTCTTAGACCTTTTCCATTCATGAACTAAGGTTGAACCAAAAAAACAGAGAAGGCCATTAAGGCTCGGCTGTGCATTGATGATGGCCGGTCGTGGCTATGAATGGCCGGCCGGCCTTCGATGGCGATAAACATTGTTATGGGCGGGAGGCCGCCAGCTGTCCATTTTTGAAGATATTTGTCACATTTTCAGCTCGAATTCTATAAAACTGAAACTCTGGGATTGTTTTAAGGGTTGAACAAATATCTAGAAGAGAGATATACACCCTTGAGAGCCTTGACTCCTCATTCTTCCATTGCAAGGCATCCTTTGAGCTAACCAAGTTTGCTTACACCACTACTACACGCCATATACAACCTTGTTTGATCATCCTAAAGCCTTGGTTGATCTTGAGGAAGTGTAATTCAAGCTTGAGAGTGCATTGAATTTGAGTTTGAAACTCTAAAAGCAAGCTAGCTTCTTGAAAGGTATAAGCTTGCCTTCTTTTTACTTGCTTTCATTTTTGTTCTTTACTCCATCATTCTTGTTGTTTTGGTTATTTTCGAGCTTGTTTGAAGTGTTGGAGTTGAGTTTGAAGGGTTACCAAACCATTATTTCATAGCCTAAACTCTTCTCCTTTTCACTCTCTTTCCTTGGTATTCATATTGATTTTCAGAGCTTTGAAAGGCTAAAATATGTGGTTTTGAGGTCCAAAAAGTGGAGGGGTAAGCCACCTCTCCTTAGGCTTGCTTACTAGCTTTAATTCTCTCCTATTTTGCTTACTTTTTTGGGCTTTTGTAATGTAATTTAAGCACTGTTTTTAGCCTATTAGTGGTTGTTTCAGGACTGCCCAAGCCTTTTAAATTGATCCATGCTTTGTTTAGTTTAGCTATTGTCTCATAAGTTGGCATACATAACTTGTTGCATGTTGTTCCAAGCTTTCCTTTACTCATTTCCATGTCTAAGAGTCTAATTTTAAATAATCAATCAACCATCTATCACTTGTATTTGAGAATGATTTCAACCGATTGAGGTTGCTCGAAACATGTAAGAATGGCCTACACTTAATGGCTTAATCTCTTAGGAGATTCATTGTCAATAGTGTAGCCTTTCTCTCATGTTTTAGAGAGACCTCTCGTTTGACGTTATTTCTTGTTTAGAGGACTTGAACATCACCATGGACAAAGTAGACTAAAGAATGGCAAGGCGTAATCAATTGGTTTAAAATTTGGATCAACACACCTAAAGAAAAATGGTTTAAATAGCTTGAACTTGGCCGGACGTTATGCCAAGTTCCTTGTGTCAAGGGTCATCAAGCATCAATTCATGATGTTTTTGATGTCCTTGAAGTGTCTCAACTTCCTTTTTTTGAGTTCATTCCATGACAAAAGGCTAGGGGTGGTCATTTGCATTACATTTATTGATTTTTGTCCAAAATGATATCCGAGATCATCAAGCAATCATATTGCTCATTGATGGTTTTGGAGTCAAGCCCTACCTTCTCTTGAGGCTTTCCCATGACAGAGAAGGAAGGAGGAACAAACAGAGCTTGAAAATGCTCTATTTGCACTGATTTCACCTCATAGCACAAAAACAAAGTTTGCACCAAATCAATGCACAGCCGGCCCTCTGTAGGCCCTGCCGGTCATCAGTAATGCACGGCCGGCCCTTGGTGTATGGCCAGCAGTGCAGTTTTGCAGAAACAGAGGCAGTGGCTGAAGGTGAAACAGAGGCAATCTGGGGCAGACAGAGCAGCTTTCAGGCAATGCGCATGCAACCTCCATCCATCTTCCTTGGTGCTCACATCGAATGCGTTTGGTTGCTTTAATTGATTCATTAGTATAATGAATTATGTTGTAATTTGCTTAGCTAATTAGTGGTAACTAATTCATGCAAACTGTTACGCCCTCAAAATTAACCCATTATATATATATCATTGACATGCATTATTTAAAGAAGACAATTTATTAATTCATTCATCAGAGTATTACTAAATAAAGCATTACATATAACATTGAATAAAATGCCTTACAGGCTTACATCTTTCCAATTTGCTTAGTTAATTAGTGGTAACTAATTCATGCAAACATTGTAATTATTTAAGTAGAATGGTTAGTTAATTATTTTGATGTTACAATTAATTAGCTTAATTGTTTTGTAATTAATTAGTTAAGTATTTAGCTAATTAGATTGATTTGTAATATTTAATTAGCTTAGAATAGTTGGTTACATTGTTTTGTAATAGTTAGCTTAATTAGCATAGCTAGTTAGTTAGCATTTATTCATACAGACCCTCCTTCGCGAGGGCGTAATATTGTAATAAGTGTGCGTGCGTGTGTGCGTGTCTTCCAACCTCACGTCTTTCTCCCTTTTATTTAATCGCTTTCGATGGTTAAATTCGGGACATTTTCAATTAGCATACCTTATGCTTGCACGTTTGTATCCATTCATTTGTCTTGTATCACTACTAAAATTTCAGCTTTTTGCGACAATAAAATACCGTCGCTAATACTCCTAATGCCGTTGCAAAAAAATTTTTGTGACGGCAAATGACTTTTTGCGACGGTAAGAGGGGGTCGCAACTGGGGGGGGTTGCAAAAGAGTTTTTGCGATGGTACAGTGCCGTCGCTAATGTTTTGCGACGGCATTTTTGCCTTATGCGACGGCACTTTGCAGTCGCTAATAATGTTTGAAATTTCTTGACTTTTTGCGACAGCACTATTTTACCGTTGCTAAAAATGTTATTTAAGATGGCAAAAAATTTCGTCACTAATAGTCTTTTTTTTTTGCAACAGCAAGAATATTGTTTTTGCGACGGTGTGGTGCCGTCGCAAAAAGTATTAAAAATATGAAAACTTCTATTTTTTTTGCGACAGTGTACTGCCATCGCAAAAAGTATTAAAAAAATAAAATTTCTATTTTTTGCGACAGTTTAGTGCCGTCGCAAAAAGTAAAACCTGTAACAAAATCAATAAAAATAATAAAATTTTCTGTTTTTTGCGACGGTGTAGTGCCATCACAAAAAAGAAAAAAAATCCTCCGATAAAATTATTAAAAATATTAAAATTTCTCCATAATAATTACATCATAATATAAAAATTCATGTATAAAAATAACAATTTCTTCATAATAAAAATTTTACAATGATTTACAAATTATGGAAGGATAAGGGCATTAACAGTATGTAATGTATATAATGGGAAAATAAAAATTTTATTTTTATTTTATTTTTTTCAACTCGTCATCCCGTCTGGTTATTTGGATTTGAAAGCCATTCACTGATCGAGCTGAAGGAAAGAAAGACATCTGATCCTCCTTGAGTTGGGTCCACCTACCAAAATAATTTGCAGCCAAATAAGAACTTCATTTACAGCATAATTTCTTCACATCATCCACACAAAAAACAATATGTATATAATCCATCATATTTATAAATAAATAATGAGACCCACCATTAATTTTTGAATGTGATGTGTCCAACATGCAAATATGGTGGAGTTTATTGTGTGGATCTATCTAAGAAGTTGAAGAAAATGGTGAAACGTATTTGGTGATATATATATATATATATATATATATAAAAACAAACCCATAATTTGAGGACATCTTTTACAACCATTAATTAATGCAACATAATTTTTCTTAAGTTTTTTATTTTTTATTTTGGTACTATGTAAAAGTCTGTTTGTCTGTATAATGTTTTTCATAAGTATTTGAGGGATGAAAATAACCTGAATGTAGTAACGAAGTAATGAAGAAAGAGAGCAATTTGAAGGCGAGCCAACTCTGTCCTGGACAAAATCGAGCTCCTCCTCCAGATGGAGCATAAAATGGACTGCTTCTCCAATTTCTCTTTTCCTTTATATAGGAAACAAAACAAAAACAAAAACAAAAACAAAAACAAAAACAAAAAAACAGCTTTTATTTATTTATTTTCAAGTGTAGATGAAAGCAAAGTGGTAATATGTAAACAATAAGTCTAGAAACACATAAATCAAATACAGAACAAAACAAGACACAAAATACGTCAATGGACACAAATTTTCAAAAGTAGGTCCCATCAACAAATGCTGTAAATCCTATCCATTCATGTGTTTTTGTGTCCGATTCTGTATTCCTAAACTTGCTATTATGTAACATATATACATAGTATAGTTAGCGAATCTAAGTGTGCATCTCTGTTTGACTGACCTGATTCAAAGGGTCCATCCGTCTCCATGGATTGAAAGTGATTGCTCCTTCATACAAATTTTCATCTAAATGGACTGCTGAAAGAAATGGAACCACAAAACATCCTTTGGGAATGACATAACCTGCAACCAAGCAACATAAATGAAAAGAGATTAATTAGTCAATTATTTGTTCTTGCCAAATACATTTTCTATTTTTCTAATCAAAGGAGGGGGAAAAAAACATTCGAAATATCTTAAGCTTTTACAGAGAATAAACTAAATTATATATTTAGACTTTGTCAGAAAACATAATATTACCCTATTCCTACTATTTAAAATGTACTTAAAAAGAAAAAAAAAAACCGGTTAGAAAAACAACAACAATAATGTACACAACATATTTTGGCATAGTGGTGCAATGTGACAAGAGAAAATGATATTTACTATTAATTAATATATTAGTTTCGTTTCGTCCAGTACTAATGAGTTCAAATGAAAATATTACAATAAAACTCAATATCAGCCCCAAGACATTTTTAAGTCAATGCCAAGTTGAGTACAAGACGCAATGACAACCTAACCTAATTATTGTAGGATAAATTTTTGTGTGTGAATAAGTTGGTTATAATATTGCAAATTAAAGCTTCTTCACCACCTATGCATTCTGCCTAGCATTATCCATAAATATGAGTGAAAGTATTTAAACCATTATTTCCTTCAATAGGAGCACAATAAACTGAAAGGCAAAGAGATTGAACTCCCCCTTCAGCCATCTGATCTAACACTAAACAAACAGTAATAAAAAAAACAAGAAAGTCAAGAAAACGAGTGCTTGTGAATCGGAAAACCTTCCCTTCTGGCAAAAGGATCATGAGACGGGCCAGCATCCTGTTCGATGTGGCGTTGCACTAGCAGCCGCTGGGGATCTCTCTGCCCTCGGCCACTTTATCATATGGTAGACACCCCATTTTTGACCGACCTTAAGACTCAGACGTCACCAGTTGAGCGCTCGGCGATATTGCATATTGTGCTCGTTCAGAAGTTTCAGAGTCCCGGCTGCGAGCCTTGCCTCCGGACTTCCGGACTCTTTCGTGCCTTGCCTCGGATTGCGAACCAGGCTCTATTTTCTCTTCCTGAAGGGAGGGAGAGGTCTCGTAGATCATCTCTCAGTGGCCGTAGGCTACGTTTCGAGGTCGTAGGCAATTTTTCCCATTTGGAGCCCGGTTTTCGGTTTTTCGGAGCCGACGGCCATGTGCCTCGGTTCGGGACTGCCTAACCACCTCCGTTTGCTCCAGTTTTTGGCCCGCGTCTTATTTACTCCCTTTTGGGAGACACTGTGGCTCGAGAGACCAACTTCGTGGTCAAACGCCACCTCCGGTGCTTAACAGCCCATTTTCGGGGCCCCGGGCCGCGCGTTTCGGACCCCGAACCTCCGTTTTGCATCCGTTTTGGTTCATTTTTGGTGGAGACCTTATTTTCATTGTCAGGAAGCTTGTAGGAGGGTGGGAGGCCAGCAATTGTTCTGAAAAGCTAGCTTTATTTCTTCATCGCTCTCTGTCGCCCGTTTTCTTCACTAAAAAGCTAATGCTGACCACCCCGGGGCCACTTTCTTTAGCCCTAAACCCCATATTTGTGTTGTACACACCTGGAAGGCCACCAATATTGATAGGCCGGCCAGTAATTGTCATTGACCCTTTTGAACCCCTCTAAAAAGTTGGCTTTTCTCTCTCTTGGTTCACATTTTCTGGGTTTTGATTACATATTTGTGTTGTGCACACATGGGAGGCCACCTTTTTAGGGTGGCCGGCCAGTAATTCTCATTGAGCCTTTTGACCCCTGGCCGGCCGGCCAGGGTGGCCGGCCGGCCACCTGAACCCTCTGAACCTGGCCGGCCATGACCCCCACACCTTGTTCCTTCCAGCTATGCCCTCCTTTTCCCCACAGATCCTGTATCCGAGGGGGGTCTTTTGGGGGGGAAATTTGAATTTGATTTTCCCCCCCTTTCCTCCACTCCTCTCCTCTATAAAACCAGCCCCCCCAGCTCCATTTTTTAGGGTTACAAAAATTGCTTGAGCCTCTTGCATTAACTCTCCCTCTCTCTCTACTCCAAGCCTCAAAACCCTAAGATTCTTGCACCAATCCATAGCACAACACCTCCACACTCCATTCCAGCAACTTGAGGCTGTTTTCCAGAGGCTAAGAGCTCCCAAACCTAGTCCAAAAGCTGTTGAAGCTTGGTTCTACAAGGGTAAGTCCCATTTTCCCTCTTTCTTGCTTTATTTTGCATGCTATTTTAGCCTTTGTTGCTTGCATTTTTGGGCTCCGACCTGAACTGTAAATATTCATATTTTGTGCTCATCTCCATGTTTGATTAAGGGTCTTTCTCTGTTTGAGGTCTCCTCCTCACCCTTTGTGTTTAAACTCTCTTTTAGGCCAATTTTTGCATAGTATTTTAGGCTTATTTGTGAGTTGTTTTGGACTTGGTCATAAACTGTAAAAAAAAATTTTTAGCCCCTCTTCAACATTGTTGAAGAGCTCTCCTCTGTTTGAGGTCTCCTACTATCACTTGCCTCTTTATCTCTCTTTTAAGCCAATTCTTGCATAGTATTTTAGGCTTATTTGTGAGCTGTTTTGGACTTTGCCATAAACTGTGAAACATCTTGTTTTGAGCCCCTCTTTAACATTGTTGAAGGGCTCTCCTTTTTTTGAGGTCAGAAGCTACCACTTGCCTCTTTAACTCTCTTTTAGGCCTATTTTTGCATAGTATTTTAGGCTTATTTGTGAGCTGTTTTGGACTTTTTCATAAACTGTGAAATATCTTTTTTTGATCCGTTCTTCAACTTTATTGAAGGGATCTCCTCTGTTTGAGAACAACAGTTGCCACTTGTCTCTTTACCCCTCTTTTAGGCCTTTTCTTGCATGATAGTTTGGCCTTATTTGTGATTATTTTTGTGGCTTGATGTAAACCA
>NW_021026312.1:299452-309722 GCF_004153795.1 Camellia sinensis
TCTGCCGCCTCGTTACAGTTCCATGGCCCGAGGGTCGAGAACCACACCTCCTTAGTTCATGTATGATAGGGAGGGTGGTTGTGCACACATATCGTGCAAATACATGCCATGCCCTTTCTTGCTCTCTGTTGCAGCAAATTGCAGTTCTCCAGCAACAACTGGCCGGCCAGCCAGAAAAACTAGCTGGCCAACACTTTTCTGGTTTTTCAACACCAAAAGTGGTCGGCAGGTGTCTAGAGATTACCAAAAGTGGTCGGCCACCCTCCCATTGGTTTCCCTAGGGAGTTTTCATCTTTCTGACTTGGTGCAGAGTTCTGAGAACAAATGAAAATAGAGGCAAATCGGGGCATCGCATTAGATTTCCAAACAAGGCGACCGGGCTGCATGCATTCCTCTCCTCAGAGGCTCCTGATTTACTGCTTTCCTTAGTTGCCATGCTTAGATAGCTTGCTTTTGCTTTGGTTTGTACTTTAATTAGTTAATACGTTAGCTATTCAATTCGTTTTGTAATTAGTTAACTGGATTAGTTAATTAATTTGTTGTGTAATAATTAGCTTGATTAGCTTAAATTAGCTAGTTAGCTTCTTATCGGTCCTCCGTCGCGAGGCGTATTGTTGTAATAAGCATGCGTGTGTGTGATGCATGTCTTCCAACCTCCATTTCTTTCTCCCTTTTACTTAGCCGCTTACGATGGTTAGTTTTAGGGCATGTTTCATTTAGCATACATTATGTTCGCATGCGTGCATCCATTCATCTGTCTTGCATGCACTGGGCTCGACGCATCATACTAACTGCATTGTATGTCAATTCCAATTTATACATGTACCAAGTTGCATTTCACATGCCATTCTAGAAAGCCGAGCCTATCTTCGTTACATTTTTCGCATGTGTTGGTATTAGCCATCTTAACATGAACTAGGATATGCATTGATTTCTAAACTAGTTCTTTGTTTTGGCTCGGAGTACACTGTGAGTATTTACGCTTTAGCATATTGCATGTGTGTTAATGTTGCCATTAAAGCATGCTTACCTATGAGGCTAACTGCTTAGTTGATTAACTACCTGAATGCCTGTGGGTGAAGGTTGGATTACTTGAATTGGAACAATTTCATTGAAATCCGCATTTTAGCCTACTTGCGAGTAGCAAACTTCAAACCGTTTTCAAACGGATATGCGATGCTTTGTTCCAAATTAGGCGATCTAGTCTATACTTGTTTGTTGTGCGCATCACATAGTAAGACTAGCTAATTAATCAGAATAAAGCACGTGGTGTTTCAAAAAAAGATATCATGCTTAGTACAGGCCGATCTTTGATCGGCGAGTGGGGGTGCTCATTAAATGACCTTCCCCAATCGTACCCAAGTTCCCGAGCCGAGGCAACTTTGGTGATGACGGGCACATGGCCTTAGGCGCGAGTCAGGGTTTCCTTAAATTCTCCCAAAATAAAATATTTAGGTGGCGACTCTGTATCTGCAAAGAAGTCCATGTTTGGCACTTCTATTATTAAAATTAATTTTCCAAAACAATTTGTCGGATTTGGACTCTTTGGTGATTTATTGGCTCTCACATCGCACATTGTGAGATTAGATTCAGAACCGTGACTTTGAGTCCGAACTATGGTAAGCCCAATGAACAGAACCGGATCCCGCGACAACTCTTCGCGGCAAAGCGCTGAGGACGTTCGGCAACGTCCATATTATTCATTTCACGACTTTCGAGTTTTTGTCAGCTAGAGGGGCAATGTAGATCACCCCACTTTTGACTACCCGCGGAGGAACTCTCGGGACGTTTGATTCAGTGCATCAATGATGAAAGTTTGAATTACGAATTCGTAGCGATCGAATCAATTTAGGCTTCCGAATAAATCTCATATCTTTCAACATCTACCTTATTAGAACCTTTGAGCTTTATTCTTAGACCTTTTCATTCTGAACTAAGGTTGAACCAAAAAACAGAGAAGGCCATTTAAGCTCGGCTGTGCATGATGATGGCCGGTCGTGGCTATGAATGGCCGGCCTGGCCTTCGATGGCGATAAACATTTGTTTATGGGCGGGAGGCCGCCAGCTGTCCATTTTGAGATATTTGTCACATTTTCAGCTCGTATTCTATAAAACTGAACTCTGGGATTGTTTTAAGGGTTGACCAAATTATCTTAGAAGAGAGAATATACACCCTTAGAGCCTTGACTCCTCATTCTTCCCATTGCAAGCATCCTTTGAGCTAACCAAGTTTGCTACACCAACTACTAACGCCCATATTACAACCTTGTTTGATCATTCCTAAAGCCTTGGTTGATCTTGAGGAGTAGTGTAATTCAAGCTTGAGAGTGATTTGAATTGAGTTTGAAACTCTAAAGCAACAAGCACTTCTTGAAAAGGTATAAGCTTGCCTTTCTTTTTACTTGCTTTCATTTTTGTTCTTTACTCCATCATTCTTGTTGTTTTGGTTATTTTTCGAGCTTGTTTGAAGTGTTGGAGTTGAGTTTGAAGGGTTACCAAACACATTATTTCATAGCCTAAACTTTCTCCTTTTCACTCTCTTTCCTTGGTATTCATTATTGATTTTCAGAGAGCTTTGAAAGGCTAAAATATGTGGTTTTGAGGTCCAAAAAGTGGAGGGTTAAGCCACCTCTCCTTAGGCTTGCTTACTAGCTTTAATTCTCTCCTATTTTGCTTACTTTTTGGGCTTTTTGTAATGTAATTTAAGCACTGTTTTTTAGCCTATTAGTGGTTGTTTCAGGACTGCCAAGCCTTTTAAATTGATCCATTTTGTTTAGCTTTATTGTTCTCATAAGTTGGCATACATAACTTGTTGCATGTTTTCCAAGCTTTCCTTTACTCATTTTCCTGTCTAAGAGTCTAATTTTAATAATCAATCAACCATCTATCACTTGTATTTGAGATTGATTCAACCGATTGAGGTGCTCGAAACATGTAAGAATGGCCTACACTTAATTGTTAATCTCTTAGGAGAATTCATTGTCAATAGTGTAGCCTTTCTCCATGTTTTAGAGAGACCTCTCGTTTGACGTTATTTCTTGTTTAGAGGACTTGAACATCACCATGGACAAAGTAGACTAAAGATGGCAAGGCGTAATCATTGGTTAAAATTTGGATCAACACAACCTAAAGAAAAATGGTTTAAATAGCTTGAACTTGGCGGACGTTATGCCAAGTTCCTTGTGTCAAGGGTCATCAAGCATCAATTCATGATGTTTTTGATGTCCTTGAAGTGTCTTAACTTCCTTTTTTGAGTTCATTCCATGACAAAAGGGTAGGGGTGTCATTTGCATTACATTTATTGATTTTTGTCCAAAATGATATCCGAGATCATCAAGCAATCATATTGCTCATTGATGTTTTGGAGTCAAGCCCTACCTTCTCTTGAGGCTTTCCCATGACAGAGAAGGAAGGAGGAACAAACAGAGTTGAAAATGCTCTTTTGCACTGATTTCACCCTCATAGCACAAAAACAGAGTTTGCACCAAATCAGTGCATAGCCGGCCCTCTGTAGGCCCTGCTGGTCATCAATAATGCACGGCCGGCCCTGGTGTGTGGCCAGCAGTGCAGTTTTGCAGAAACAGAGGCAATGGCTGAAGGTGAAACAGAGGCAATCTGGGGCAGACAGAGCAGCTTTCAGGCACATGCGCATGCAACCTCCATCCATCTTCCTGGTGCTCACATCGAAATGCGTTTGGTTGCTTTAATTGATTCATTAGTATAATGAATTATGTTGTAATTTGCTTAGTAATTAGTGGTAACTAATTCATGCAAACATTGTAATTATTTAAGTAGAATGGTTAGTTAATTATATTTGATGTTACAATTAATTAGCTTAATTGTTTTTGTAATTAATTAGTTAAGTATTTAGCTAATTAGATTGATTTGTAATATTTAATTAGCTTAGAATAGTTGGTTACATTGTTTGTAATAGTTAGCTTAATTAGCATAGCTAGTAGTTAGCATTTATTCATAACAGACCCTCCTTCGCGAGGGCGTAAATATTGTAATAAGTGTGCGTGCGTGTGTGCGTGTCTTCCAACCTCACGTCTTCTCCCTTTTATTTAATCGCTTTCGATGGTTAAATTCGGGACATTTTTCAATTAGCATACCTTATGCTTGCACGTTTGTATCCATTCATTTGTCTTGTATCACTACTAAAATTTCAGCTTTTTGCGACAATAAAATACCGTCGCTAATACTCCTAATGCCGTTGCAAAAAAATTTTTGTGACGGCAAATGACTTTTTGCGACGGTAAGAGGGGTCGCAACTGGGGGGGTTGCAAAAGAGTTTTTGCGATGGTACAGTGCCGTCGCTAATGTTTTGCGACGGCATTTTTGCCTTATGCGACGGCACTTTGCAGTCGCTAATAATGTTTGAAATTTCTTGACTTTTTGCGACAGCACTATTTTACCGTTGCTAAAAATGTTATTTAAGATGGCAAAAATTTCGTCACTAATAGTTCTTTTTTTTTTGCAACAGCAAGAATATTGTTTTTGCGACGGTGTGGTGCCGTCGCAAAAAGTATTAAAAATATGAAAACTTCTATTTTTTTTGCGACAGTGTACTTGCCATCGCAAAAAGTATTAAAAAAATAAAATTTCTATTTTTTGCGACAGTTTAGTGCCGTCGCAAAAAGTAAAACCTGTAACAAAATCAATAAAAATAATAAAATTTTCTGTTTTTTTGCGACGGTGTAGTGCCATCACAAAAAGAAAAAAAATCCTCCGATAAAATTATTAAAAATATTAAAATTTTCTCCATAATAATTACATCATAATATAAAAATTCATGTATAAAAATAACAATTCTTCATAATAAAAATTTACAATGATTTACAAAATTATGGAAGGTATAAGGGCATTAACAGTATGTAATGTATATAATGGGAAAAATAAAATTTATTTTTATTTTATTTTTTTCAACTCGTCATCCCGTCTGGTTATTTGGATTTGAAAGCCATTCATGATCGAGCTGAAGGAAAGAAAGACATCTGATCCTCCTGAGTTGGGTCACCTACCAAAATAATTTGGCCAAATAAGAACTTCATTTACAGCATTATTTTCTTCACATCATCCACACAAAAAACAATATGTATATAATCCATCATATTTATAAAAATTAATGAGACCCACCATTAATTTTGAATGTGATGTGTCCAACATGCAAATATGGTTGGAGTTATTGTGTGGATTCTATCTAAGAAGTTGAAGGAAAATGGTGACGTATTTGTGATATAATTATATATATATATATATAATATATATAAACCCTCAAAAACAAACCATAATTTGAGGACATCTTTTACAACCATTAATTAATGCAACAGAATTTTTCTTAAGTTTTTTATTTTTTATTTTGGTACTATGTAAAGTCTGTTTGTCTGTATAATGTTTTTCATAAGTATTAAAAATGAGGATGAAAATAACCTGAATGTAGTAACGAAGTAATGAAGAAAGAGAGCAATTTGAAGGCGAGCCAACTCTGTCCTGGACAAAATCGAGCTCCTCCTCCAGATGGAGCATAAAATGGACTGCTTTCCAATTTCTCTTTTCCTTTATATAGAAACAAAACAAAAACAAAAACAAAAACAAAAACAAAAACAAGAAAAACAGCTTTTATTTATTTATTTTCAAGTGTAGATGAAAGCAAAGTGGTAATATGTAAACAATAAGTCTAGAAAACATAAATCAAATACAGAACAAAAAAAAGACACAAAAATACGTCAATGGACACAAATTTTCAAAAGTAGGTCCCATCAACAAATGCTGTAAATCCTATCCATTCATGTTGTTTTTGTGTCCGATTCTGTATTCCTAAACTTGCTATTATGTAACATATATACATAGTATAGTTAGCGAATCTAAGTGTGCATCTCTGTTTGACTGACCTGATTCAAAGGGTCCATCCGTCTCCATGGATTGAAAGTGATTGCTCCTTCATACAAATTTTCATCTAAATGGACTGCTGAAAGAAATGGAACCACAAAACATCCTTTGGAATGACATAACCTGCAACCAAGCAACATAAATGAAAAGAGATTAATTAGTCATTATTTGTTCTTGCCAAATACATTTTCTATTTTTCTAATCAAAGGAGGGGGAAAAAAACATTCGAAATATTTAAGCTTTTACAGAGAATAAACTAAATTATATATTTAGACTTTGTCAGAAAACATAATATTACCCTATTCCTACTATTTAAAAATGTACTTAAAAGAAAAAAAAAAACCGGTTAGAAAAACAACAACAATAATGTACACAACATATTTTGGCATAGTGGTGCAATGTGACAAGAGAAAAATGATATTTACTATTAATTAATATATTAGTTTCGTTTCGTCCAGTACTAATGAGTTCAAATGAAAATAATTACAATAAAACTCAATATCAGCCCCAAGACATTTTTAAGTCAATGCCAAGTTGAGTACAAGACGCAATGACAACCTAACCTAATTATTGTAGGATAAATTTTTGTGTGTGAATAAGTTGGTTATAATATTGCAAATTAAAGCTTCTTCACACCTATGCATTCTGCCTAGCATTATCCATAAATATGAGTGAAAGTATTTAAACCATTATTTTCTTCAATAGGAGCACAATAAACTGAAAGGCAAAGAGATTGAACTCCCCTTCAGCCATCTGATCTAACACTAAACAACAAAGTAATAAAAAAAACAAGAAAGTCAAGAAAACGAGTGCTTGTGAATCGGAAAACCTTCCCTTCTGGCAAAAGGATCATGAGACGGGCCAGCATCCTGTTCGATGTGGCGTTGCACTAGCAGCCGCTGGGGATCTCTCTGCCCTCGGCCACTTTAATCATATGGTAGACACCCCATTTTTGACCGACCTTAAGACTCAGACGTCACCAGTTGAGCGCTCGGCGATATTGCATATTGTGCTCGTTCAGAAGTTTCAGAGGTCCCGGCTGCGAGCCTTGCCTCCGGACTTCCGGACTCTTTCGTGCCTTGCCTCGGATTGCGAACCAGGCTCTATTTTCTCTTCCTGAAGGGAGGGAGAGGTCTCGTAGATCATCTCTCAGTGGCCGTAGGCTACGTTTCGAGGTCGTAGGCAATTTTTCCCATTTGGAGCCCGGTTTTCGGTTTTCGGAGCCGACGGCCATGTGCCTCGGTTCGGACTGCCTAACCACCTCCGTTTGCTCCAGTTTTTGGCCCGCGTCTTATTTACTCCCTTTTGGAGACACTGTGGCTCGAGAGACCAACTTCGTGGTCAAACGCCACCTCCGGTGCTTAAACAGCCCATTTTCGGGGCCCGGGCCGCGCGTTTCGGACCCCGAACCTCCGTTTTGCATCCGTTTTGGTTCATTTTGGTGGAGACCTTATTTTCATTGTCAGGAAGCTTGTAGGAGGGTGGGAGGCCAGCAATTGTTCTGAAAAGCTAGCTTAATTTCTTCATCGCTCTCTGTCGCCCGTTTTCCTCACTAAAAAGCTAATGCTGACCACCCCGGGGCCACTTTCTTTAGCCCTAAACCCATATTTGTGTTTGTACCACCTGGAAGGCCACCAAATTGATAGGCCGGCAGTAATTGTCATTGACCCTTTTGAACCCCTCTAAAAAGTTGGCTTCTCTCTCTCTTGGTTCACATTTTCTGGGTTTTGATTACATATTTGTGTTGTGCACACATGGAGGCCACCTTTTTAGGGTGCGGCCCAGTAATTCTCATTGAGCCTTTTGACCCCTGGCCGGCCGGCCAGGGTGGCCGGCCGGCCACCTGAACCCTTGAACCTGGCCGGCCATGACCCCCACACCTTGTTCCTTCCAGCTATGCCCTCCTTCCCCAAAGATCCTGTATCCGAGGGGGGTCTTTTGGGGGGAAATTTGAATTTGATTTTCCCCCCTTTCCTCCACTCCTCTCCTCTATAAAACCAGCCCCCCCAGCTCCATTTTTTAGGGTTACAAAAATTGCTTGAGCCTCTTGCATTAACTCTCCTCTCTCTCTACTCCAAGCCTCAAAACCCTAAGATTCTTGCACCAATCCATAGCACAACACCTCCACACTCCATTCCAGCAATTGAGGCTTGTTTTCCAGAGGCTAAGAGCTCCCAAACCTAGTCCAAAAGCTGTTGAAGCTTGGTTCTACAAGGTAAGTCCCATTTTCCCTCTTTCTTGCTTTATTTTGCATGCTATTTTAGCCTTTGTTGCTTGCATTTTTGGGCTCCGACCTGAACTGTAAATATTCATATTTTGTGCTCATCTCCATGTTTGATTAAGGGTCTTTCTCTGTTGAGGTCTCCTCCTCACCCTTTGTGTTTAAACTCTCTTTAGGCCTATTTTTGCATGATATTTTAGGCTTATTTGTGAGCTGTTTTGGACTTGGTCATAAACTGTGAAATGTTTTTCTTTGAGCCCCTCTTCAACTTTGTTGACGGGATCTCCACTGTTTTGAGCCAGAAGCTATCACTTGTTCTTTTATCCCTCTTTTAGGCCTTTTTCTTGCATGATATTTTAGGCCTACTTGTGATTATTTTCAAAGCTTGACATAAACTGTAAAGTGCCTTGTTTTGAGTCCCTCTTCAACTTTGTTGAAGGGCTCTTCACTGTTTTGAGGCCAGCTGCTGTCCTTGTCTCTATTCTCTCTTTTAGGGCCATTTTGCAAGATAGATTAGCCCTACTTGTGTTTATTTTTGAGAGTTGTCATAAAACTGAAAAATAATCTTGTTTTAATCTCATCTTCAAGTTTGTTTAAGGTTCAATTTTTTTTTTGAGGTCATATGCTTCCTTGTATGCTTGATTGTCTCATATTTTGAGCCTTACACCTAAGCCCTTGTTGCATGCTTTGTTTTGGCCTTCTAGCCACTGAAATCCAGTGGATTTTCAGTGGCCAAGACACTGTTTTTTGAGCTTCCAAATCAGAGGGGGGTGACCCCCTTTCACCTTGACTTGTTTGGTGGTCATTTTTGCCTTCCAAAGAGACCCTATTTTGCATGCTTTGGAGTCACTTTCTAGGGTCAATTTGGTGAGTTTTGGGACTACCATATTTGATTTTCATAGTTGTTTATGCCATGCCAAATGTCTATCTTGCATGTGCTTAATGACTCCTTGCATGGCCCTCTAAAGTAACTCATCATTTTTGCATGCCATGGTTGCATATCAGTGGTTATTTGGGCCTATTTTCACATGTTTTATTCACTGATTTTTGCTGGTTTGGTGAGATTCCATGTGCATCCTATACTTGCCATGTAAACCATGTTTGCTAGTCAAAATTGCATGCTATTTTAGTCCATCTTGCTAGCATCTTTTGGCCATGCTTTGAACTGAAAATGTCCATGTTTTGAGACTGCCTTGGCTCTATCTTCATGCTTCATGATCAAATAATGCATGCTTTGTATAGCCACAAGTCATTCCATGTGACTAGTTTCGAGTTTTGGGGTTCATCTCATGCATCGGGTGCTATATTTCCATAATTCGGGACCATTTTGCATCGTATTTCAGTGCTGGAATCTACATGCTTGTATGCCATATTCCATGCCTTGCCATGCCTTGTTAGAGTTACATGTTATGCCCAGGATCGGTCCTCGGTTTGCGTGCATATGTGCACGCATTTCGATAGTCTCATTTCACCTACCAACTACTGATGTGAGTGTGGCTAAGGTCCACTCATGTTAGTGTAAGTCAATTATGCATTGTGTATGCCATTTCATTTCATAGCATTGTGTATGCTAGGTTGTATGTTAGAGCCTTGTGTATGCCTCATTACATCGTGCATTGTGTATGCCATTTCATAGCATTGTGTATGCTAGGTTGCATGTTAGGGTTGCATTCATGCATATCATGCATATTGCATAGTGTTTGGGATAGGAGTTAGCCCAGGCACGGGAAACGAGGGACGTTTCGTACTACGAGTGACGGAACGTGTCTCAATTCCCGGTCGCCGACACTCCGGATTATCCATGATGGAGTCTAGGCCTTGTTGTGTCCATATGTGCATTCATTTCATATTGAGTCATGCAATTCGACTTCTCGGCCATCATGCATCGAGATGCGTGATTCGTGGCACGAGGATCGAGGACTACTATCCCTGAAGAGTAGTCATGCATACATATGTGAAAATACTTTGCCATGCCCCTTTGTTGCTCTCTGTTGCAGCAAATCAGAAATCAGCAGCCTTCCGGAGCTTGGCACGCATCCCAAGAACAATCCTCTTCTTGGTCCAAAGGCTGCTGGTTCATTGCTCTTCAAGAGTAAGCACACTTTTTCCCTAAACTAGTCTTTTCTTGCTTCATTTATAAGCCTTGCTTGCAAGCATTTT
>NW_021026312.1:344798-368691 GCF_004153795.1 Camellia sinensis
CAATCTGCGTATTTGGCCCTGTTTTACTCTCCAGAAGAAAGTTCCTAGCATTTCCATGCATCGGGAGTGTCAAAAGCCTCCATTTCTCTCTGTTTCGGATACGTTTCGTCGCCCAAATCGTCCGAAATACACTTTGTTTATAGAGTTGTTGTTAAAATTTTTCTTATCGAGTTGTTGTTTTGCTTATCGAGTTGTTGTTTTGTTGGTCGAGCTGTTTCGTTTACCGAGTCTTGTTTAATCGAGTCGCCGAGTCTTGTGCATTTGAGTTGTTACTCTTTTTTGTTGTGTTTTGCTTATCGAGTTGTAAACTTACTGAGGTTTTTTTTTTGTTGTTTCTTAGTAAGATTAGGTTATTTTGTTTGTCGTGTCGGTTCGCTACCTAACTTGGCACATACATAATGCACATTTACCGTTCAATCTCTTTACTTGCAAAATGATGCGATACGATGCTGAGAACATAAAGTACAACACTTTTTCAAAAAAAAAAAGAGCTGTTTCATTCCATCATGCTTCCTTTGTTACAACATTTTACAGCAAAGGTACAAGTTTCGCAGAAAATAAAACTACCTAATAATGTACAATGTGCTACAATTACTAGTAAAAAAGATAAATAAAGCAGGGAAACAGCTGCACCAATGCTCTCAAGAGCAGGAATAAGAGGCCCTCTTCATCCTCTTCTGTGGAACAGGCTCTGCACCACCGGCACCATCTGAGTCGGAACTGTCATCCTCAGGATCCTCCTCAGCCTCCTCTCCACTCCCAGAACCAGGGTCGGAACCCTCCTCTCTGTCAGCAGAGGTCTCTGACTGACGATCTGTAGCCTCCTCCTCCTTCTCGTCCTCATCGGGCTCCTCCTCTACGATGTGTGCCCTGCGTCTGCGGGACGACTCCCCTCTCCCGGCCTCGCGAGAAGGCCGAGATGGCCCGGCTCCCCGAGAAGGTCGAGTTGGCCCGGTCTGTGGCGGATATACTGGAGGCATCTGAAAATAAAAAGTGCAATTTGAATACATCAGCTCAAAATGTGTGTATCAGATACAAATGCAAGCAAACTGCATGAAATGAGGGTGCATGCAGATATAGTATATGAATGTGGTGTGTCAGATGTGCTCTACACATACAATTAATCAAAGCAGTAAAATGTTCAAGGTCAACATGTCGTCAGAAGTACGATAAATGTGAGAAAACTAAAGAGTACCTGGAAACCCATGATGGACAGCTGCGCCTCTCTCCGCAAGACCATGCCCTCGAGTGAGGCCACCAATCCGATCACCCCCTCCATGTACTCTCTGGGTGGCTGCAGATACAAGCTCAAATCATCAATGAATAAAGGAATGTCTAAGTATTTGAATGATAGATGAAAAGCAGTGGGGCATACCGGCGGTGAGTCGAGATCAATGACATATCGATGATCTCTATCGGAATCGAGTAGGAGGTCCCGTATCGCCATCCTGTCAACTCGGTCGGCATGTCTGGCCATTCGGCATGATAATGAGTCGGTGGAATCGGGGGGACCAGTCCAATCCCTCCTCTCGATGTGCCAGCCCTGCTGGTAGAAAGGGCACCTGCAGCCCGAGCTCGACTCAAAGACGGCATGTCAGTAGACCTCCTCGAGGGAGTACGGACACCTGTCAATGGAGGCATCAAGTAGGTGTGACGGTAGGTCGCGTACTCCCCGTCCTCTATATGCAGCAGTGCATTAGTGCCCAGCCTAGCGTCAATGACACCCTGGGGAATAAGCCTATCAGCAAGCCGCATACCGTCCGGAGGTGCTGAGGGAACACTTGGCTCAGGAAAGCCCATAGTCTGACGAAGGAAGCGTTCCCCCAAGAACCAAGCCCTACCAACTGGCCCCTCGAACAAGATCCTATACCGGGAAGAGCCCCATCCTCCGGCAAACTGAAATCGAAGGTCCCCACCCAAGGGCAACTAGGGCTGCCAGGTAATCTACGGGTAACCAATGCATAGGCTGATCAGAAATCGTAGACGTACGGAATAAACCAAAGATGAAAACATTGGGAATTGGGAGTTTTGGATTACCTCTGACGGCCGCACCATGTCGAAGTACTGCCGTAGGTAGAGAAGAGTCTCCCGAGGCCGCGGCCGGTACTGGCCCTCGAAAACAAGCGAGTAAGGGGTCACAAGGGACGCCTCCACCTACAGCTCTAGTGCTAGTATGGGAAAATATGCGAAAACCCATTACTGCAGAAAACGGGGCAAAAGCCATCATAATACAGAATGCTGAGTGCAGGATGTCAGGACAGAGTATAAAGTGTGCCGTGTGTGCAATATACATACATTGAAGAGCAGAAATGTAAATCAAGAGGACAGAAGGTACCTCCCAGGCTCTCCAGTAGCCGCCAACTATGTTCCCCCGTCCGCGGGAGGTCGCGCTCATATAGCAATAGAGGGTAGCCAAGTTGGCGCCACCCCAATCATACCGACTAACCTATGTGAGGTCTGCTAGGGCACCCAGCAGATATAGCCCAACGGTGTTCCCCCTGTCGGAGAACAGAGTAGTCCCAAAGAAGAACATCAGAAACTCGCGGGCGTACTGTGTAATCTCCTTCAGAGTCTCGGGCTCAGTATGCCTAAAATGTGAAGGAAACCAAGTGTACCGGACTCGGCCCAAGGATCGGTCGACCGGTGGACGAGCTCCCAGTAAGTAGATCCAAGCGGCCTCCCACTGGCCCATATCCTCGTCATATGGGATCGCCCAGCCTCCCACGTCAAGGCCGGTCAATACGGCAAAGTCAAATGGGGTCATGGTCATATCCCCGACAGATGAGAAATGAAAGGAGTTGGTGGTGTCCCACCACCTCTCCACCAGGGTGCCCATCAACGTCCTGCTAGCTGGATAACGAGATATCCCGACACAAAAGGGCCCGAATCTTGCTAGATCAACCCAATCGCGGACGGCCTCTGGGAGCTCCGCGTACCAATCACTCGCAACAATGGAGCCGTATCCCCGTGTAACACGGGAGGACACTTGCATTCACGGTGAATACATATATTCAGTTTCAGAATGAAATAAACAAGCTGCGTGCAAATGAGATATACAAGCTGCGTGCAAATGAAATGTATAAGCTATATGCAAAATCAAATTAGAATTCAAGTGTTTGGGCTGCGTGTTCAACTCTCAATCAATGTGGACTGTGTGTTCACCTCAGCAATGAGCCGCGTGTTCAGAATTCAAAATGTTTGGGCTGTGTGTTCAGATTTCAAAACCAGTGGGCTGTGTGTTCACCTCAAAGTTCGAGCCGAGTATTCAACATCAAAGTGTTCAGGCTGTGTGTTCAAATTTCAAAATCAGTGTGGGCTGTGTGTTCACCTCAACAATGGGCTGCGTGTTCAGAAATTCAGAGTTTGGGCTGTGTGTTCTACTCTCAACAAGTGTGGGCTGTGTGTTCACCTTCAACTTGGGCTGCGTGTTCAGAAATTCAGAGTTTGGGCTGTGTGTTCTACTCTCAACAAGTGTGTGCTGTGTGTTCACCTTCAACATGGGCTGCGTTTTCAGAAATTCAGAGTTTGGGCTGTATGTTCTACTCTCAACAAGTGTGTGCTGTGTGTTCACCTTCAACTTGGGCTACGTGTTCAGAAATTCGGAGTTTGGGCTGTGTGTTCTACTCTCAACAAGTGTGTGCTGTGTGTTCACCTTCAACATGGGCTACGTGTTCAGAAATTCAGAGTTTGGGCTGTGTGTTCTACTCTCAACAAGTGTGGGCTGTGTGTTCACCTTCAACTTGGGCTGCGTGTTCAGAAATTCAAAGTTTAGGCTGTGTATTCTACTCTAAACAAATGTGTGCTATGTGTTCACCTTCAACTTGGGCTGCGTGTTCAGAAATTCAGAGTTTAGGCTGTGTGTTCTACTCTCAACAAGTGTGTGCTATGTGTTCACCTCAACAATCGGCTACGTGTTCAGAAATTCGGAGTTTGGGCTGTGTGTTCTACTCTCAACAAGTGTGGGCTGTGTGTTCACCTTCAACTTGGGCTGCGTGTTCAGAAATTCAGAGTTTGGGCTGAGTGTTCAACTATCAACATATATGTGTGCTGTGTGTTCACCATCAGGTTATGGGCCACGTGACCAGGAATTCAAGCGTTCAAAACGCAAACAGAATACTGTATCATGGGCTAAGCGTCAGAACAAGCTACGTGCTAAAAAGAGCAGATATGCATAGCAAGAGGCATGAAACGTACAAAAATGTGGAATACGTTGCAAAAATGTAAAAAAGGCGAAGTAAATACCTCTCGTGCCTCATGAGAGAGGTGAGACTCCGGCTCTCGCAAAAGCAGATCCCCAGGCGCTCGATCATTAAAATTAGTGAAGTGATAAAAAATAGCCCGCGGAAGGATATGTGCTCGAGGGACGTACCTCTCGGGTATGAAGGGTCGAACCCTCGAAGGCAGAGCCATAATATCGGGATCATCCCCGGTGCCCGAAGGACCTCCACCGTGAGGAAGATGACCAGCCATTTCAGAAAATCTGCAAAAATGAGCAAAAATGAGCAAAATGAGCCAAAATTAGAAAAAGTCAACAAAAGCCAACTCTCGGGAAATGAAAAAGTCAACAAAAGTCAACCCCCGAGGAAATCTTCCAAATGTTGAGACAAAATTACCTCAAGTGGTGAAAATGAGAAAAGAAGCACAAAAATCAAATTTAATCGGTCTAAAGTGATGAAAACTGAAAGATTTTGCGAAAACAACTTGCGTGGGGCGTTGGAAAACGCATATAGAGCTCATATCTGAAGGGGAAAATGGTCTAGGAAGGCAGAGGAAGTGTTTTTGGAGCTGAGGTTGTGAGGAATGAGGCTTTAGCCGAGTGTATTTAAAGAAATGAGAGCGAAATGACCGAACTGCCCCGGATTTGGGCTAGCGGACCACCTTTTGTGGCAGGTCGACCACCCCCTCTGCAAAATGCTAGTCGGTGGCCTCTCCCTGGGATGAGACCTAGTCGGTGGTGTTCCCCAAGTGCCCACCAAGCTCTCTGCAAATTTTGGGAAGGATTGGAGTCCCCGGGACCTGAAAAAGTACAAGAGAAGTGCACTTTTCGTCGCGAAATCGCTCTACCGGAACTTTAACTCCAACTTCGATGCGTTGTTCATCGTTACTCGTCGAAAGTGAGATGTATCCTTTTCGAACATGTTGCGACCCCTCCGGGAGGTAAACCGGAGGTCGCAATTGAGTCACCCTCATCGAAAACTTGCATTTCTTTGCCCGTCGTTTTACGACAAATTCGTATTCGAATTCATATTTATTCTGCATTGTTATGCACGTCACTTACATTCTCATGCACACCACTCATACTATTGTGCACGTTTCACAGGTGTTGTCAAATCCTCGTACTTAACCCGCATTGTCACGTGCGTTACTCCTCGCATTGCGATGCACTTTTCTATCGACGCCGCAATTGTCTGCATTCAATATCGCTTTGAACATGTGTTGCTGATTATGTTGTGCTTGTAGAGTTTCTTTCTTTTGCAGGCACGATATTGTATGTACGGTTCATTTGAGGCTGGTGCAACCAGACGAACCGCGCAGGTATTGTATCTTCTCCGTGTGAGACGTGACGAGAATTGAATAATTCTCCGCATTCTTAACTGCATGAAATGAAGTTGTTGCTTTGCATTCTTGCTTAAAACTGTTGCATCTATTGTGAATATGTGCTTCATTACAGCTTGTTGCATTTGCATGATCCTTGAGTTACCTTCGGCTTCTTGTATTGTCGGTTGCATTTTGTCCCCTCCTGCCTGAGGGCATGCCTGCGGGCACACCTCTGTTTATCTCACTTGTTTGTCTAAGTCTTCGGCCTTGTCAAAAATGGGTCGTCTCTGGGCTTTGACATTCACTCCCGTTACTTATGACTTCCGAGTTCTGTCAAAGAGGGGCAACTGTAGACACCCCATTTTTGACCGACCTTAAGACTCAGACGTCACCAGTTGAGCGCTCGGTGATATTGCATATTGTGCTCGTTCAGAAGTTTCAGAGTACCGGCTGCAAGCCTTGCCTCTGGACTTCCGGACTCTTTCGTGCCTTACCTCGATTTGCGAACCAGGCTCTGTTTTCTCTGTTTTCTCTTTCCGAAGGGAGAGAGAGGTCTCGTAGATCATCTCCTAGTGGTCGTCGGCTACGTTTCGTGGTCGTAGGCCATTTTTCCCATTTTGGAGCCCGATTCCCGTTTTTTCGGAGCCGACGGCCGTGTGCCTCGGTTCGGGACCGCCTAACCACCTCCGTTTGCTCCGGTTTTTGGCACACACCTTATTTCCTCCATTTTGAGGAACACTGTGGCCCGAGAGACCAACTTCGTGGTCGAATGCCACCTCCGGTGCTTAATAGCCCATTTTCGGGGCGCCGGGCCGCGCGTTTCGGTCCCCCGAACCTCCGTTTTGCATCCGTTTTGGTTCATTTTTAGTGGAGACCTTATTTTCATAGTTAGGAAGCTTGTAGGAGGGTGGGAGGCCAGCAATTGTTCCGAAAAAGCTAGCTTTATTTCTTCATCGCTCTCCGTCGCCCGTTTTCCTCACTAAAAAGCCAATGTTGACCACCCCGGGGCCACTTTCTTAAACCCTAAACCCCATATTTGTGTTGTACACACCTGGGAGGCCACCAATATTTGGTGGTCGACCAGTAATTGTGCCTGACCCTTTTGAACCCCTCTAAAAAAATGGGTTTTTCTCTCTCCTGGTTCACATTCTCCGGGTTTCAACCACATAGTTGTGTTGTGCACACATGGGAGGCCACCTTTTTGAGGTGGCCGACCAGCAATTATCCTTGACCCTTTTGACCCTTGGTCGGCCGGCCATGGGAGGTGGCCGGCCGGCCCCCTGAACCTTCTGAACCTGGCCGGCCATGACCCTCTCACCTGGTTCCTTACAGCTGCACCCTCTGTTTCCCCCAGATCCTGTATCCGAGAGGGGGTCTTTTGGAGGGAAATTTGAATTTGATTTTCCCTCCTTTTTCCTCCACTCCTTTTCCTATAAAACCAGCACTTCCAGCTGCATTTGAAAGGGTTACAAAAACTTGTTTGGAGCTCTTGCATTCAATCTCTCTCTCTCTCTACTCCAAGCACCAAAACCCCTTAAGTTCTACACCATTTACCCTACACCTCATAGCACAAGGCCTCCATCCCTCATTTCAGTAACTTGAGGCTACTTTCCAGAGGTGAAGAGCTCCCAAACTTGGCCCAAAAGTTGTTAAAGCTTGGTTCTACAAGGGTGAGTCCCATTTTCCCTATTTCTTGCCTTGTTTTGCATGCTATCTAAGCCATACTTTCTAGATTTTTTGGGCTCCGACCCAAACTTTAAATAGTCATATTTTGAGCCCCTTTTCATGTTTCATCAAGGACCTCCTGCTGTTTGAGGTTTCCTACTACCACTTGCCTCTTTATCTCTCTTTTAGGCCAATTTTTGCATAGTATTTTAAGCTTACTTGTGAGTTGTTTTGGACTTTGACATAAACTGTGAAATATCTTTTTTTGAGCCCCTCTTCCACATTGTTGAAGGGCTCTCCTCTGTTTGAGAACAGAAGCTACCACTTGTCTCTTTACCCCTCTTTTAGGCCTTTTCTTGCATGATAGTTTGGCTTTATTTGTGATTATTTTCGTGGCTTGATGTAAACTGTAAAGTGCCTTGTTTTGAGCCCCTCTTCAACTTTGTTGAAGGGCTCTTTGCCATTTGGGGCCAGATGCTGTCCCTTTGTGTTTAATCTCTCTTTTAGGGCAATTTTTGCATGATAGATTAGCCCTATTTGTGTTCATTTTTTAGACTTGTTATAAACTGGAAATATGCATGTTTTGGGACTTTCTTTCATCTGTCTTCATGCTTCATGATCAAATAATGCATGCTTTGTATAGCTGTAAGTCATTCCGTGTGCTTAGTTTCGAGTTTCGGGGTCCATTCCATGCATCGGGTGCCATGTTTCCATGTTTCGGGACTGCTTTGTATCATATTTCAGTACTGGAATTACATGCTTATGTGCCACATTTCATGCCTTGCCATGCCTTTTTAGAGTTGCATGCTATGCCTTAGGTACGGTCCTCGGTTTGCGTGCATGTGTGAATGTATTTCGAGAGTCTCATTTTTCATCTAATGGCTACTGATGTGAGTGTGGCTGAGGTCCACTCATGTTGGTGTAAGTCTATTATGCATTGTGTATGCCATTTCGATTCATAGCATTGCGTATGCTAGGTTGCATCTTAGAGCATTGTGTATGCCTTGTTACATCGTGCATTGTGTATGCCATTTCATTTCATAGCATTGTGTATGCTAGGTTGTATGTTAGAGCATTGTGTATGCCTTGTTACATCGTGCATTGTGTATGCCATTTCATTTCATAGCATTGTGTATGCTAGGTTGTATGTTAGAGCATTGTGTATGCCTTGTTACATCGTGCATTGTGTATGCCATTTCATTTCATAGCATTGTGTATGCTAGGTTGTATGTTAGAGCATTGTGTATGCCTTGTTACATCGTGCATTGTGTATGCCATTTCATTTCATAGCATTGTGTATGCTAGGTTGTATGTTAGAGCATTGTGTATGCCTTGTTACATCGTGCATTGTGTATGCCATTTCATTTCATAGCATTGTGTATGCTAGGTTGTATGTTAGAGCATTGTGTATGCCTTGTTACATCGTGCATTGTGTATGCCATTTCATTTCATAGCATTGTGTATGCTAGGTTGTATGTTAGAGCATTGTGTATGATGTATGTCTTCCAACCCCACGTCTTTCTCCCTTTTATTTACCCGCTTATGATGGTTAGATTATGACATGTTTCAATTAGCATACAGTATAATAGCATGTTTGCATTCATTTCATTTGTCTTGCATGCACCGGGCTCGGTGCATGATACTAACTGCATTGTATTTTCAATTCCAAGTTGAATACATGTTAGCTGTAGCATTTCATATGCCATGTCTAGAATAGCCGAGCCTGCTATAGTTGCACTTTTGCATGTGTTGCATTAGGCATTTTTGTATAATTAGGATCATGCATGGATTTCTAATTAGCTTCTGTTTTGGCTTGGAGTACTCAGTAAGTTTTATGCTTTAGCATCCTTGCATGCGTGTGAGTGACTGCCATGATAGCATGCTTACCATGAGGCTAATTGCTTATGTGATATATCTGCCTGAATGCCTGTGGGTGAAGGTTGGGTTATTTGGATTGGAACAATTAATCAAATGTGTGTTTTAAGCCCACTAGATAGTGGAAAAATCATGTTTTTTTAAGTCCACCCGAGGGTGGCAAATCCACGTCTTAGCCTATTTGCGGGTAGTACCATCAAACCGTTTTCAAAATAAACAAACATGAAATGTTTTGTTCCAATTCAGGCGATCCAGTCTATACTTGTATGTTGTGCGCATCACATAGTAAATCTAGGCTAATAATCGGAATAAGAACGCATAATGTTTTCAAAAATAGATATCATGGTTAGTAGAGGCCGATCTTTGATCAGGCGAGCGGGGGTGCTCACGAAGTGACCTTCCCCAATCGTACCCAAGTTCCCGAGCCGAGGCAACTTTGGTGATGACGGACACGTGGCCTTAGGCAAACGAGTCAGGGTTTCCTAAATTTCCCCAAAATAAAACATTTAGGTGGCGACTCTGTATCTGGCAAAGCAGTCTATGTTTGGCACTTTTTTCAAAATCTATTTTCTCAAAACGATTTGTCGGATTTGGACTCTTTGGTTCAGATTTAGAACCGTGACAATTTGAGAGTCCTGAACTGTAGTGAGCCCAATATGAACAGAACCGGGAGGGGGGAGGACTCGCCCTCCTGGGGCGTTCGAGGGCGTGTACACTGGGCAGCAGTGAAGGTGTGTGAGGGTAACAAGGCCCTTGGACCACATGGTTTCAATCTGGCTTGTTTTCAAAAGTGCTGGAAAGTGTTCAAAGCTGATATTGTTTGTTTCTTCAATGATTTTCGCAGAAATGAGGGACTGTCTAAAGGTTTAACAAGCTCTTTTGTGACTTTAGTTCCTAACAAGGAATGCCCATGAGGTCTCACAAATTTTAGATTTATAAGTCTAATTGGTTCAATATACAAAATTCTCACCAAAGTGTTGGCTAATAGATTAAAGTAGGTTGTACCTAAGGTAGTAAGTGAAGTACAATCTGCTTTCTTTACAAGGTAGAAACATCTTTGATGGAGTCTTGATTGCAAGTGAAGTGGTTGACTGGTGGAAAAAATCTCACACAAAGGGCTTAATTCTAAAATTGGATTTTAAAAAGGCGTATGATTCGATAAATTGGGATTTTTGTTGTTGTCCGTGCTCACAAGTATGTGGTTCATTTCTAAGTGGGTTAGCTGGATAAAAGAGTGTATGTCATCTGCTAGGGTGTCCATATTGGTGAATGGATCTCATATACCTGCGTTTACTCCAGAAAAAGGGCTTAGGCAAGGTGACCTGCTGTCGCCATTCCTTTTTAACATTGTTGCTGAAGGTCTTAATGTCTTGTTGACTAGAGCAAAGGACTTGGGCTTGATTCGAGATGTTAAGATTGGATCTTGTGGTGTTTCCTGAACACACCTCCAGTTTGCTAATGACACAATTATTTTCCGTGAAGCAGACTCGTAACAATCAAGAGAGTACTTAGGTGTTTTGAGCTCATGTCCGGTCTTAAGAACAATTTTCACAAAAGTAGTGTGAGTGGGGTGGGAGTGGTTGATGAGTTAGTGTCGGATTTTGCAGCTAAATTACACTGTCTATGTAACAAGTTGCCTCTTACTTATCTTGGGTTCCCTTGGGAGCAAGCCTAAAGAGAAAGAGCACTTGGAAGCTTGTCATTGATAAGTTCAAGGCTAAACTGGCCTCTTGGAAGAGGAAATTGTTGTCCTATGGTGGTAGAGTTACTTTGATAAAGTCAATATTGTTAAGTCTGCCAGTGTACTATTTATTAGTGTTCAAACTACCTGAGAGGGTAGCAAAAACAATTGATAGATTACAGGCTACTTTTCTTTGGGGTGGTTCTATCTCAAAGAGGAAATTACATATGGTGAAGTGGTCGGAAATAACCAAGAGCAAGGAACAAGGCGGGTTGGGTATCAAGAAAATCAAGGAGTTCAATGACTGTATGCTCTCAAAATGGTGGTGGAGGTATGGCATTGAAAATCATGCACTGTGGAAATAGATCATATGTGCCAAGTACCCTTATGTTGGAGAGGGATGGGTACATTTTTTGGATGATATGAGTAGAACTTCAAGGGTTTGGAAGGACATCTTATTTGTTGCTATTAGTAACCCTTAACTAGGGAGTTATTGTTTGTCAAATGTTGTGGTAAAGGTTGGAAATGGGGAGAGAATCAGGTTCTGGACTAATAGATAGGTGGGGGGCAATGTTTGAGAGTTGAATTTCCAAGACTTCTTATGTTGGCTATGGAGAATGAGGAATCTCTAAGAATGGTATTTGATAGAAGATGCAGTACTGGAGAGTTGGAGTTCACATTCAAAAGGCCTTTATGGGCATAAGAGGAGGTCGAGGTGTAAAGGTTAATGACTATCCTGGATGTAGCTCCGCAACTAGTAGCCAGCTTTGGGGATTGGCTATGCTAGGTATCATCCTCTTCAGATCAGTTTTCTATTGCGTCCATGTACAACATGACTGATGATGAGGCTATTTCTGTTGTCCCTTCCTTTATTTGGAATAATCCCTCTCTTCTTAAAACTCAATTCTTCGCTTTGGTTGGCATGGAAAGGTAGGATTAAATCAGTTACTTACTTGCAAAGAATTGGAGTTGTGAGCATAAATGCTAGTGTCTCCTGTGTTTTTTGTAATTCAGAGATTGAAACAATTGATCATGTGCTCCTCTTCTGCCCATTAGTTTTGGAAAGTTTGGTCTAATTTGGTTGGTTAGTGGGGTTTGAATTGAGTGATGCCTGGGTCGATTGAGGACCTTCTCATCTGGTGGTTTGGATTTCGGTTTTCAAAGATTGGAAGGCAAATGTGGCAATGTCTACCTCTTGCTATTTTGTGGGCAATTTAGAAATGTCGAAATGAATGCAAGTTTGATGGGGCTCAACCTACTCCTAGCTGGAATCCTTGCAAGAGGTGGTTAAGATTAGGACTGTTATGTAGGCTAAATATCACTATCTAAGTTGTGCATATTCGGTCCATGATTTGGTCAATAATATTCATCTTCTCAGTCATCCTTGATCTGTGTGGATACTTGGTTTGTTTGTTGCTCTATTGCTTTACCAATGATCTAGCACACCCTTTGGTGGAGAAGGGGTGTTGATGTCTTCAGATTGGTGGATCAAGTCTATATCATAATGCGTTAGTGATAAGGGGTTAAGCTTGCTGTGTAGCTGGGGCTTTGGGTTACTATCAGTGTTTGTTGACTTGTTTGCAAGCGTGGTGTCTGTTATTGTTGTTTTGTTGTGTTGTTTGCTGGAATCTCTCCAACTTGGGCTTGAGTATGTCTGTGTTTTTCTTGGTACCAACCTAGTTGGGTTAAGAAGTAACCCTATGTTGCTCTTGCTCTTATCCTCCCTTTGTTGATGTTTTCTTGTAAGCTTTGTTGTATTTGAATTCATCAATAAAGTTTTTCTTTACCGATCAAAAAAAAAAAAAAAAAAGTGAGAAGGCTGAGAAGGAAACTAGTAACAAAATGCCTAAGGTTGGTGGTGGTAGGAAGAAAAAATAGTTGAGTTGGCATTAAAGCATTTTAATGGCACTAATGTATCCAATTGTACTCTTGTCAGGTAAGAATTTTCCTTGAAGAATTAATATTCTTGTGTGTTGTTTATTTACTTGTTCTTCTTTGATAAGATATTAATTTTTAAATTCAATGCCGCCTCCCAACTGCAACTTATTAACTCAAAATGTTTAGAATGGTGTTATTTCACGACATTACAACAAAATTAATGTATTATCAATTAACATGTCAGCTATGCTTAGGTGTGAATTTTTCCCAAAGGAGTAACTTATTTTGAAATGATTTCCAAGAAAAAGTGATGGATCTATTACATATGGTTAACTAGTTGGTGAGATTATAAAAGCTATTTACATGTTACGTATTCTTCAAGTGAATTATGAGCGCTGCATTGAGAAAGAGAATTTATTTATTCATTGTGTTGGCGTGGCATTGATTTTGTAGGAGTTCCATCATTTTGTTGAATCTTGTGAGATGCTATCAAGGGAATAGAGTAGGCTATTCCACTGCTAGTATATTCAAGTTTATTTTGGGTTCTAATAATAATAATGACAATGAAAGAAAAAGCAGGTGATGTAAGTTTTTACCTATTTGATAGTATAATGGCATCTTTTTCCCATGATAAGTGAAAAATTGCAAAAAAAAAAATTGTGTGTGAATATTGTTGCTTATACTGGCTTTGGCTGTCAATGTACTCCTAAGTCCTAATACCGGCTTCCAGACTCTCTGAAATATTAGATTAGATATTAAACACATATGAGTGGGACCAATAATGAATTATAAATAATAATGAGAACAAAACAAAAAGCAGACCTTTTATTTGGGCAGAAAATTTTGTACGTAAAATATTGGCTTAATTTTGCTGTTACCGGAGGCTCTTTTTTTTTTTTTTTTTTTCTATCATTTTTTTTTGGGTGCCATGTGAGGGACTGGAATTATATTCAAGGCTTTGATGTAATCAGCTCATTTTTGGCTGGGTCATGTTCATGATTCCACAACCCTAGCTCTACTACTTTATTAGATGCGAGGTTTATCATTAGTTGCTGTTGACATTCTTTTGAACTTGTGCTGAGGTTGTATGATAAATAATGGTGCCTTTGCTATTTTGGAGGATGGTTCGGATTAGGAAATGGTATGGAGATATCTGTCTAATTTGATTGTTTCATCTAATCTGTATCATATTCTTGACAGTTTGACAGTTTTGTGTTCTTTATCCAACTGGAGGAATCAGACAAGGACCATGGATGTGAATTAAACACGTCTGTGATTCCATTTTCTTCAACTAGATTTGTTGCATGTAATCTGGGAACTTTTGTTCTAGGATTTAAATTAACGTTCATGTATACAGAGTCACTGCCTTGGTTACATGTTTGGACATAAATGTAACCTCGTGTTTTCCGTGCTTTGATACATGCAAGTGAATGATGCAAGTTTGGAAAGGGCATGAAAATACACCAGGATAGGGAGGATAGTAAAAGAAGGGAAAAAAAGAAAAAGAAAAGAGAGAAAGATACATTAACTTAATGCCTTGCCTGTCACACTCTAGATTTCCATGATCCGACCTATGTGAACAAACCAATTAAATAATAAATGAAAGGACAACCATAGATAGAAATAAAGGATAATCTCTCGTACATGCTCATGTTAATATCTTTCACATCATGAGATAAATTGACTGCATGCATTCTACATACAAAATAAGTAAAATGCCCAAGGGTTTACAAGATAAGATGGTGTAACCCTTAACGAAAATGACTCTCGCCTAAATAAGCAAAGTGGCCCAAGGCTTGAACATCAAAAGAGCTCCACTAGCTCAAGCATATATCTCGGCACATCACCACATTAAAGTCGAGGCAGGCACGCTATCAACACTTGAAATTTCAACCACATAGGGTGAACATATAATTCAGTAGGGTAGCATTTCAAAAATTAATATATAATCACAAGTGTAGATGATCATGATACTATATAGGTATATATGCCCAAAACATTTTGCTTAAAAACAATCCTTTTCCATCATTAATACTAAGACCTGGTGAATCCTCTCAAGTGCATGTATCTATTAGTGGTCATCGCTAAGTACTACCTAAACCAATGCATCATATGAAATTACACTCTGCTAGTGACCATTGCTAAGCATCCCACCACCAAATTTACCGGTTGCTAACTGGAAGGACCTTGGCACCTTATCACGTGGATTTTCGTTCTTTTCACCATGAACTATCAAGCCAAATTAACCAATCACAATCCTGACTGAAAAATCTAAAAATTCCGAATATATTGATTTGTGATTATATATCAATTTTAAACAGTAAATGGCAATCCCAATCAAACAATCAAAGACAAAACGACACAATGATTTTAACGTAGAAAAACCACAATTGGAGCGCCTCCAATTGTGATAAAAAAAATCATGGGCAAAAGTCACAAAACAATCTACTAAGAAGACAAAACGAATTACACAAGTGCACTCTCAATTATCTAGCGAATCCACGCCCGAATTGAACCGACCCCTATGTGCCTCTTCTACCACGGTCTTCACCTCGGAATCGTCTTGCTCAATGTTGAATCCACAATGCCGATGTCGAATTCACGACGATGAGCCACGCCAGAATCCATCAAAACTTCAGGCTCAAATTCCACAAAATCCACCGAAGAACAACTCTCTCTTTTTTGTATTGAATAAATAAAAGAAACAAACCTTTTGATATAATCCACTCAATTCATGATTTAAACTCTCACAGATATCAAAGGAAACAAGTAAAAAAGCTCCAAAAGAAAATCCTAATACCCAAGAAGAAGATCTGGAAGTCATAACCCTAAAATCTAATAGAACCACATATTTATAGAAAATAGATCCACAATCTCCGCTCAAGAACAAGAATGGCCACTTGAGCAAAAAAAAAAACAACTCCCAGTACTTTTGCCCACGAGTGAAACTTCTAAAAGGTCGCGATCTCCGCTCGAGCGCAGGAATGGCTGCTCGAGTGGAAAAACAACTTTGACTGCAATTTAGCTTTTTGCTTCGGGGGTGTTACCCCTCAACCCCGCTTGGGCACTGCTCCGAACCCACCAAGGGGCGTTGCTCCTTGGACCCTCACGAGATGACATAGTCAATGAAGTGGCAAACATGAAAGAATTAACTTCTAAAACATCGCAAGGCATAATTCGGGCTCGATTTGCATCTAAAAACTCATAGTCTCATTGAAATAAAAGTTGAACAAAAATAAGTGAAAAGAGTTTTGTCAAATGGGATTGCCAATAAAAAAAACCTAGCACTGACTATACATAACCCGGATTCACCTTAAAAGTTTAATTAAAACCATATTGTTTTAATAACAAAAATGCAACAATACAATAATCAATTTTTGATAAAACATGCTCCATGCACCTCCATTAAACAACGATTTTTCATTCTCAACAAATTACCTAAATACTCCAAGTCCATAAATAATCGAACAGCTGTTTCAAAGTAACAATATGCATAATCTCATCATTTGTATCCCAAAATTTCTAATTTCAATTTAGTATTTCAAATTCCAATGTAACATCATGATTACCAACATAATTACCAATTTCATCCCATAATTTGGGGCTTTCCAAAAACAAGGTTCCCTCATGAAATTTAATATAGTAAAATAGGTTCGATATGAGAAATTTAGAGAAACATACTGTAGACGCCCCCGAACGCCCCCGGGAGGAACGAGTCCCCCCGTTCCGTTCGATATTGGGCTCACTACAGTTCAGGACTCTCAATTTGTCACGGTTCTAAATCTGAACCAAAGAGTCCAAATCCGGCAAATCATTTTGAGAAAACAGATTTTGAAAGAAGTGCCAAACATGGACTGCTTTGCCAGATACAGAGTCGCCACCTAAATATTTTATTTTGGAAAAATTTAGGAAACCCTGACTCGTTTGCCTAAGGCCACGTGTCCGTCATCACCAAAGTTGCCTTGGCTCGGGAACTTTGGTACGATTGGGGAAGGTCACTTTGTGAGCACCCCCGCTCGCCCGATCAAAGATCGGCCTCTACTAACCATGATATCTATTTTTGAAAACATTATGTGTTCTTATTCCGGTTATTAGCCTAGATTACTATGTGATGCGCACAGCATACAAGTATAGACTGGGTCGCCTGAATTGGAACAAAACATTCCATGTTTGTTTGTTTGAAAATGGTTTGATGGTGCTACTCGCAAGTAGGCTAAGACGTGGATTTGCCACCCTCAGGTGGGCTTAGAAAACATGATTTTGCCACTATCTAGTGGGTTTAAAACTCACAATTAATGAATTGTTCCAATTCAAATAACCCAACCTTCACCCATAGGCATTCAGGTAGTTTATATCACGTAAGCACATAGCCTCATGGTAAGCATGCTATCATGGCATTCACTCACACGCATGTAAGGATGCTAAAGCGTAAAACTTACCGAGTACTCCAAGCCAAAACAGAAACTAATTAGAAATCCATGCATGATCCTAATTATACAGAAATGCCTAATGCAACACATGCAAAAGTGCAACTATAGCAGGCTCGGTTATTCTAGACATGGCATATGAAATGCTACAACTACCACGTATTCAACTTGGAATTGAAAATTCCACGCAGTTAGTATGATGCGCCGAGCCCGGTGCATGCAAGATAGATGAATGAATGCAAGCATGCTATCATACTGTATGCTAATTGAAACATGCCCTAATCTAACCATCATAAGCGGGTAAATAAAAGGGAGAAAGACGTGGGGTTGGAAGACATACATCACACACACGCACACTTATTACAACATTGCCCTCGCACAGAGGGTCCGAAAGAATAATACAGTCCCAAATGAATAAATAATACAGTCCCGAATAAATAATTACAGTCCAAATAATTACAAAACCCTAATTAATTAACAAATTAAATTAGGAAAGCAATAAATTGGCATGCAAGCCAGGGACTGCCTCAAATCTGCTCCGGATGATGAATGATGCATGCTCGGGTTGCCTTGTGCGGAGAATCTCTTGCGATGCCCCAGTTTGCCTCTGTTTGCAATTGTTCTTGGAATGCGTGCCAAGCTCCGGAAGGCTGCCTATTTTTGATTTGCTGCAACAGAGAGCAACAAAGGGGCATGGCAAAGTATTTTCACATATGTATGCATGACTACTCTTCAGGGAGTGTAGTCCTGGATCCTCGTGCCACCAATCACGCATCTTGATGCATGATGGCCGGGGAGTCGAATTGCATGACTCAATATGGAATGAATGCACATGAAAACACAACAGGGCCTAGACTCCATCATGGATAATCCGGAGTGTCGGCAACCAGGAATTGAGATACGTTCTGTCACTCGGAGTACGAAACGTACCTCGTTTCCCGTGCTCAGGCTAACGCCTATCCCAAACACAATGCAATATGCATGACATGCATGAATGCAATTCTAACATGCAACCTAGCATACGTAATGCTATGAAATGGCATACATAATGCGCGATGTAACATGGCATACACGATGCTCTAACATACAACCTAGCATACGCAATGCTATGAATTGAAATGGCATACACAATGCACGATGGACTTACACCAACATGAGTGGACCTCAGTCGCACTCACATCAATGGCCATTAGATGAAAATGAGACACTCGAGATGCGTGCACACGTGCACACAAACCGAGGACTGAACCTAAGGCACAAATGCCACTCTAACAAAGCATGGCAAGGTATGAAACATGATATGCAAACATGCAAATTTCAGTACCAAAATATGATGCAAAACAGCCCCGAAACATAGAAACATGGCACCCGATGCATGAAATGAGACCCGAAACTCGAAACTAGGCGCATGGAATGACTTATAGCTATACAAAGCATGCATTATTTGAATATGAAGCATAAAGAAAGAATCAAGGCAGTCCCAAAAAATGCATATTTCCAGTTTTAAGCTAGGCCAAAAAGTGAACACAAATAGGGCTAAGTTAACATGCAAAAATGGCCCCAAAAGAGAGATAAAGAAGCAAGTAGCAGCTTCTGGCCCCAAACAATGAAGAGCCCTTCAACAAAGTTGAAGAGGGGCTCAAAACAAGGTATTTTACAGTTTATGGACGAGCCCAAAACAGTGCACAAGTAAGCTTAAAATACTATGCAAGAAATAGGCCTAAAAGAAGGTTTAAACACAAAGTGTAAAAAGGGAGCCTCAAACAGCAAAACACCCTTGATCAAACATGAAGAGGGGGTCAAAATATGACTATTTACAATTCGGGTCGGAGCCCAAGAATACAAGCACAAGGGGCTAACAAAACATGCAAAAATAAGGCCAAAAGAGGGATAAAGAGGCAAGTGACAAAAGGAAGTCTCAAACAGTGAAGAGCTCTTCAACAATGTTGAATAAAGCTCGAAACAATTCACAAATGAGCCTAAAATACTATGCAAGAAAGAGGCATACAAGAGAGGTAAAGAAGCAAGTGTAAAAAGGAAGCCTCAAACAGGGAGAGGCCCTTAAACAAACATGAAAATGAGCTCAAAATAATGCTATTTTCAGTTAGGGTCAGAGCCCAAATATGCAAGCAAGAGGAGCTAATATATTGAGCAAAAATAGGGCCAAAGAGAGGGATAGAAGACTTACCCTTGAAGACCAATGCTTCAACAACTCTTGGCTTGAGAAAAGGTGCTCCTTGCCTCTGGAAAACCAGCTCCAAGTGTTGGAAAAGATGGTGGGGAGGTGGTGCTATGTGGTGGTGTAGAAAGGGGCCAAAAAAAACAAAAGGGTTTTGATGCTTGGAATATAGAGAGAGAGAAATTAAATGTAGGAGGCTTAAACAAAAAAATTTTCTCACCCAAAATTTAGCTGGAGCTGCTGGTTTTATAGAGGGAGGAATGGCGGAAAAGGGGGGAAAAATGGGGGGGAAAATCAATTCAAATTTCCCCCAAAAAATAGGCCTAAAAGAGAGATAAATAGGCAAGTGGTAGCTGCTGGTCTCAAACCGAAGAGAGCCCTTCAAAAAAGTTGAAGAGGGGCTCAAAACAAGACACTTTACAGTTTACATCAAGTCACAAAACAGCTCACAAATAAGCCTAAAATACCATGCAAAAATAGGCCTAAAAGAGAGTTAAAGAGGCAAGTGATAGTAGGAGACCTCAAACAACAAAAGGTCCTTAATTAAACATGAAAAGGAACTCAAAATATGACTATTTATAGTTTGGGTCAGAGCCCAAAAATGCTTGCAAGCAAGGCTTAGATATAGAGCAAGATAGGAACAAAAAAGTGGAAAAGAAGCTTACCCTTAAAGACCAATGGACCAGCAGCTCTTGGTCTGAGAAATGGTGCTCGTAAGCTCTGAAAAACAGCTCCAAGTAGTTGCAATGGATGGTGGTGGGGTGTATACCAAAAACCGGAGCAAACGGAGGTGGTTAAGCGGTCCAGAACCGAGGCACACGGCCGACGGTTCCGAAAACTGGGAACCGGGCTCCGAAACGGGAAAAACGGCCTACGACCACGAAACGTAGCCTACGGCCACTGAGAGATGATCTATGAGACCTCTCCCTCCCTTCGAGAAGAGAAGACGGAGAAAACGGGACTTGGTTCGCAAACCGATGCAAAGCACAAAAGAATCCAGAAGTCCGGAGGCAAGGCTCATGGTCGAGACTCCGCGACCTCTGAACGAGCACAATATGCAACATCACCGAGCGCTCAATCGGTGACGTCTGAGTCTTAAGGTCGGTCAAAAATGGGGTGTCTACACATACCCAAATCATCAAACCCTAACCTAAATCTCATGTTCTTTCAAAACCAACAATAGCATGGTAATTTTATATTGAAATTACCATAAGTACATTAATGAACTCTTATTGAGTCAATGAAAAGAGACATTACCTCTTGAAGAGGAGAGAAGAAGCTATATCCTACTAAGAGGGTCTGAAACAACTTTCCTCCAAAAATAATTCAAAGCCCTCATCGAGCTCTACAACACAACTCAAATCCAAGTGCAAATGCTGCAAAATCAAGGTTGAAGTCCAAGAAACCAAGAGAAACTCATAACAGTGGAGAGAGAAAAGAGATATGGATGAAAACTGCTTGTTCGCTCACTGAGCTGTCCATATATAGATTATCACATTGCAGGCGCGAATTTACCATCACAGGAGAGACCTATACAATCGCAGGCATGATCATCTATTCATGGGCGCAATCCTTAAAGTTGCAGGTGATAGAGTTTTCTGTAGACAAAATATTGTAAGGTGTTTTTTATCACAGGCTCATCGCTAGCACGACCATGCTTGTAGAAGACCCTAATTCTAGTTTTCTAAGAGCAATTCTAAGGCAACAAAACAAGTCCCAAATCAACAAGATTGAAATAGAAAGAAAATAATCTAAATGACAACACAATTATAATGGTTCCGTTTTAGATCCGACCCTTTCCATGTTCTTTGATCCAAAATTTTCATGTCTCTAATTGTTATCTATACTCCTTTGAATTTGTTGTTAGTTGAGTTTGGCTTTTGAGAGTTGTTGGTTGTGCTTGAAACAAGTTGGGAGTTAGTTTTTCAAGAGTTGCTGTCCATTTCCTTTCTTGTTCGCTCGAGCAATGCTTTGGTCGCTCGAGCGATCTTTGAGTCCTCTCTAAACTTTTGCAGGTCTGTAAAACTTCTAGAAGTAAAATGATATGCGCTTGAGTGACATTTTCGTCGCTCGAGCTGTCTCCTTTTGTCTGTAAAACTTTTAGGAGGGGGGGTCATTGTGTGCTCGAGCCATGGTTTGGTTGCTCGAGCGATCTTCTATTTTTGTGTCTTACGCTCAAGCGGTAATTTGGTCGCTCAAGTGGTCTGTCGTATATCAGATTGGGAAAAAGTAATTTTTAATCACTTTTTCATTTCATTCTCATTCTAAAACTCTCTAAAACCAAAAATCTTAACCTTCTCTCTCTAGTTCATGATAAAACCCTCCCATACACCCAAATCCATTGATTTCTCCACCGTAGTTCCTTGGAGAAAAGTGTAGAGCTCGTTAATAGGATCGTTTTAATCAGAGAAGATTTCATTTTTGGCTCCATCTAGCTTCAACTCTTGCTTTTCTCTTCTTCTAAACTTGAGGTAGGGATTTCTTGACCTAATGTGTGACTCTTACATTAGTTATTTGTTATTTCAAAAGAGGTGGTGATTTTGGGAGTTATGCGTTGATTTAGGGTTTGGTGGATTTGATTTTGAAAATGTAAAAGAGGGGTTTTTAATATAATTACGGGGTAATGTTATGGAAATGATTTCCTTGTGAAATAGTGTCGAAATCTTAGAAATTTCTTCTTTAAATGCATTATTGAGAGGAAATGGATTTTGATTGGAGATTATTGGGTTTTTTTTTTTTTTAAATTAATAGTAAAGAGAAAGGGGTTGGATTTTTGAAATGAGAATATGATTTGTATTATTGATTATGAGAAAGGAGCTAGATTTGTTCAATCACTCAAATGTTGAAAATCATATTATAATTGTTGTTGGAAATTATCTATTGTTAGAGATATTTGTTTTAGGCTATTGGTGGAGAATAACTTTGATTGTTGTAGAAATTGTATGAGGAATAGGATAATTGAAAACCATTTTCTCATACATCTAGCATTTAACATTGATCATGCCATTTCGTTGAAAATGAATTGTTTTAAGAAAAATGGATGAATACCTTGGTGAATCTGATTAAGGGGTGTAGTTGTGGTTTGAACGTGTTGGCCTGCGTGTCATTGGTAAAAGTCCAGAAACCCATGCAATTAGGTGTCGTTCCTTCTAGATATTACCGATAAAATGGCTTTGATAGTGCTTATATAGTCTACTAGCAGACATGTACTTGGAGATTCCTAGTGTTATATATCCATTGCCCTGTTTTCTATTTCAAAAGTGATGTCTAATGAATTGAATTAAAATCATGGCATAACATTGTTTTGAAAGAGGAGAATGAAACCTTTTGATAAATGGCATGCATTTGCATTCATCTTATGACTCTGTTAAGCATCATACATTGTGTTAAAGTATATCTACTAAGTTTTAGCTCACCCTATGTGGAAAACAACTCTCAAGTGCTAATGATATGCCTCAACCAAGGACTTAGCTTGGGAGGACTTAGAGCCGAAAGTTTCACTTTGTTTCTTTTGTCTAATTATTTTATACAAGCCTTGGACTTTTTATGTATTGAGTTTTAACTCACTTTTATTATAACCAAGTATAGGCTTGGAAAAGTGTAACCAATAGGGCATAAACTTATCCTAATTTTTTCCCTCTTGTTCTGTATTTTTATCATGTGTCATATGCTATACATTCAAAATCTATGATTTGAGAATGTATACACGCATTTGTTGTTGGAACAATCTTCTGTGTATATAAAATAACTAGAAATAAACTCAAACAAAATAAATAAATAACATACCGAATTTATTTTGTCGAACCAAATAAAAATTACAAGACCAAGTTGGGTGTGTGACACTCTGTCCTTAAGACAGATTCGCCCCGCTACGGTGCTTACGGTTGAATGGCGTCTATCTCCCAGGATACAATGATCTTTACAAAAATTTATAGAAACACTTCAAATAAATTTGTTCGGCGAACCCAACCTGTGATCTATACTCTCTTTTATTTATTCTAAAACTAAAATGAAGAATATATGTACTTAGAGCAAAATGGACAGCAATATCAAAAATCTATAGACTGAATTTTTTCTCGGATCCTTAACATTGCTGGAATTTAGAATTTATAGGCAATTACACATGACCCGAACAGGTGCAAAAGGAAATGAAAAGGTGCAAAACTGCCGTATCACATGGAACAGTGTTTATTTCCCCCAAACAATTTTGAACACAGAACCGTTGGATTGGCAAAGTTCAAAATTGTTTGAATTTAATATTTAAACTATTTGAATAGTTTAAACAAAAAAGTCAATGGAGGAAAGAATAACAAACAGTTTGGAATTTAATATTTAAACTATATAATCTATTATAGGAAACCATATTAGGAAACCAAAAATAAAATTATATTAAAATTAAATTCCCACAATAATTTTTATTGAAAAATTCAAATGAACTTTGTCTAAAAATTAATGTCAAACCCGAAAACGACATCAACTTCCCATTCACTCATTAATGGTTTTGACGTTCCGTCTTCACCGTGTGACTTGCCACGTGACAAGGAACACGTCACCTTTTCGGACCCACCCCAAAAGACGTTTGGGGCCCACCCAAAATGGGCTCAAAATTATGCCTATATAAATCCATTTTCCAACAATCCCCCACATGAA